>JAJJMF010026107.1:39347-62167 GCA_022058775.1 Vitis hybrid cultivar
ATTTTTCCAAAGATTTATAAATTTATTTTTACTTTTTTTTTTTTACCACTATCTTGAAATTTTGTTTCATTTCTATTTAAATTTTGGTATACATATATAGAAATTAAGTTTTTTTTTTTTAAATGTGAAAATATTTTGAATCATACCACCTAATCAACTTGAAACTCAACCCAAGTTAAGAGGAACGAGATTGGTTTGGGTTTCAGTTGAAATTTTAACTCATATAATTGGTGGATTTTTTTGGAAAATTATAACAATGTGGAAAAATAGGTGGGTCATGTCTCATTTTTCAACCTAGGGCCCATGTAAATCAGCATTTGATTAAAAAAAAAAAAAAAGGAATGAAAGAAAAAGTAAACAAATTCAGAAAAGAAAAAGGACAAAATAAAAAATAAAAAAATTGAAATAGCTAGATGTAAAAGAGTCCATTAAGGGGTGAAGGAATTAAAACTATTATTTACATGGTTGGTTATCACATGGTTAGATTTTTCCATAATACAAAACACTAGTATTTCATAACTAATTTTTCAACTAAGGACCCATGTGTTTGAATTGTTGTGTTCTTCATGATCACATGAAGTTAATCCCCATATTCTAAGGGTCAAGACCCAAATCATGAACTTAATATGTTTAGATTTCCCATATTATACATCTAATGTATGTGGAAAGATTAAATGTGTAATGTATATGAGAAAAAATACAAGGTATCATGCCAAAGTCATGCATTTATGTTAAAGTTTTCATAGACCACGAATATTACATGGAATTTGAAAAGGTGGATTCATATAACCTTGTAAGAAGTATTCATTTATAACTCTTGATGGAAGGCAACTTGACATGATGTAATAGGATTTTTGATCCCTGTGTTCTCTTATCATAAGTTTGTAAGGTTTCTCATCATTTGTACAAACATTTTGGAAAGATTGAGGAGAGGAGAGAGACAAGTTATCAAAATCAATATAAGGAAGGTGCTAATAATATGCATGATACCAAATAGTCAATAATTGGTTTTAATCTCTTAGGTTTCTTTTTTTTTTTTTTTAACCTTGATAATGGTTTTATTTTTTATACTAAAATATAATCTTTTTATAATTTAATCTCATTTATACATGCATGAATTTTTGTATCTTTCAATAAAATTTAGCCATATGAATTAAGAAAAAAAAAACTTCTATCAGTTTGCCCATTATCAAAGATGTAATATAGAATAAAAACTCTCTATAATTTTATATGCTCCCATCCAGAAAAAAAACTTGCATTTAGAAAGTTTACCATGACTTACATAGCCAATTTCAAATTAAATGAAATAATTAAATGGATTGAGATTAGGAAAGTATAGCATGTAAATGATAAATTAATCATCACAATAAAGAATTTTATGGCAATCCTTTCCCATTTAAAAATTAATTTCTTCAAAATTAATGAAATTAAGTAAGATTGTTGTGAATAGAAGTTCAAATTTTATGGCTTGAATCGGCATCTAATTTAACATTAAGATAAGCTCAACATATAAATCTTGTGGCTTGTAATGAATGATATTAAAAAGAAAAGTTTGGATCCCCTTACTTGAATACTTAATTGGGCACTGGTAAATCTAGAGTGTTTAAACATAAGAAATTGATTCCATTGTTAGAATGATTGACTTGACATTATCGTAGACCCAAACATCTCATTCCACCCAGGGGGAATTCTGTACAGCCGACGTTCCACCTTCTCCAGATATTTCACAGCCGACGCCTGCCATCGGATGGAAGAAAAGTGAGATTCAACTTCCCCGGTCAGACATGTCCGGATCCGCTGGCGACGCTTACCCGGAGTACATCCGTGGTCGACGATTCAGATTCCCCGGACAACTTGACTCGTCAGACACTCGCGATTTGCCGGATCCATTTCTGCCCACAATCAAGAAGCAAACTCCGACAACACTGTTGACCAAGTCTCCTGAACTATCACTCATCTTCAATACAAGATACGCTTGACAAGACACTCCCAAATCTTCTTAGATTGCCTGATGCGTTCCCGGTACTGAAAATCATAAATTGAGGTGACAACCGTCGCCTGAATACCCTTCTGATAGCCATCACCTCGCATCAGAAGGGTCATGATTGCTTCACTACCCTATGAGCCACAATCATGACTATGGGACCCACTAGCACAGTGAGGCCATACTCTTTGACTCATATGTAAACTCTAAGGAGACTCTCACAAAGGTAGGGGAGTAAGCATCCTTGAAGAAAATCACGGAGCAACACTCCCAAAGAAAGAATCTGTTTTCAAATAACTTCCAAAAGACTAACTTAATCATCGGAGGGTGTGTCCGGACAATCCATCTGGACATCTTTTTTTGTAGGAGGAAGGAAGAATCATTGTAATGCGTTGATCGAGATTCTGCTGCTGGTAATTGCTACTGCAGCGGGGGAATTTCGCTATCAACATCTACCATCATCCGTTCCTCAACATGACACCGCCAAGTGTTGAAGACGTTAAGATGGAGAACCGGGCATGCAAGCAGGCTGCATACGTATGAGAGGGAACGAAAGAGAGTTTGAGTAAAGGAGTAGTGAGGAAAAAAATGATGGAGAGAAAGGGGTACGGGAAGAGTGAAAATGGGTAGAGAGAGAAAGTGAGAAAGATAAGCTTAATGGGTATGGAAAAAAAATGGAAATGCATGGGGGTGTGGAGGATGGCCATGCATGCGCCTGGGGTAGAAATGAGAAAAGGAAATATGCAAGGAAATGTATAGGCAAATGAGTGAGAGGGATATGGGAGGAAAATGGGTTTAATGGGTATGATTATTGGAGGAAACAGGCATGATGAGTGGATTGGGCAGCCAATAGTGAGTATAGTGGGCATAAAAGAGGGTAAGGTGAGTATGAAGGTCGAAAATGGAGCGTAATGGAGGTGGCCTTGTGCATGAGGCTTCATGCATGTAGGTATGAAATGGATGTAGTGGTTAGAGAGAGAAATGGGTTAGTGAGAGTGGTTAGAGACGATGAAGACATGGGTGGTGAGCATGGAAGGTGATGAGTATAGTGGGTGTGAGGTATGAGAGTGAAGAAAATGGGTACGAGAAGAAAATAGGCTGGTCATGCAAAGATAGGGAAAAGGACACCCACTCTTGGCTGTAACAACTTCACAAACTCATCGGGTTATTTAGCAAGGTGCCTTCCACACTGTTCTTAAAAAAAATAGAGCAAACACAATGCTAACTATAAAAGAAGATCACCATTAGAGAGTTTAGGGTTGAGAACCAGGGGACACGGACATCTCCCATCTTCAGGTAAGCATCACATCAAAATAACCAACCCAAGCATGATATCCAACACTTCAAAAATGCCAGAAACAGGGGAGATAGTGATAAAAAAAAAAAAAACAAAGGATACATAAGAGGGTGTAATATCATTAAAACTGACTCTCTTTCATGAAGATTAACGAAAGTTAAAAACTGGTTGGAGGTTTTGAGTGGTTCTAACACATGAACGATAGCATAAGCACCATGCAACTCATTACAAATGAAGCAAAGACCAAGCAAATAGAAATGAATAACAAGATCAACACATCCAAGCATTTAAACGAAATAAATATTCAAATATTAACAAGGAGCCTGACATGACTGTGAAAAATGGAGAGCTTAAAGTGTGAGTTGGATAAACCTGAACGATCTTATTTGAGCAAATGTTGTCTGGTTTATCACAAGCTACCATCATCTTCCTCCGTTTTTCCCGTCTAGACTCTCTTCCTGGCAAGCTTACCCCATTTACCAATGTCCCCACCTCTCCTTCTCTAAAACTCTCCTCTCCTGCTCCTCTTTAGAGAAAAGCCCAGAAAAAGAAAAAAAATCCTTGTTTTCTGTCTCTCTTTATGGCTTTTCTTTGTAATTTCTCCTGAGCTCCTCTCTCAAGTTTTCCTCAAGCTACCAGAATCCCTCATCCTCAAAACTTTCTGCCACCCCCCAAAAATATCTCTCTCCACTATTTTTGTCTTCCCCCGCAAGCCACCACCCGCTCTATTGTGCGTCATTCCAAAAATATGTCACCCTCTCCAACCACCACCATGGGTGAGCTGCTGATGTTCACCACACGTCCATGCATGGGGCTTCATGGGAGGTGTCCCGCACTTCCAATGAAACGCCATCCGACTCCTTAATAAAAAGGAAATGATAAAAAAACTAATAGCCTTTTGTTTTCAAAAAATGGGGTCTACAATAGGTTGCCATCCAAAAGTAAAATTATTTCACATCAAATAAATTGACTTGGAATTTATACTCTTAGTATTCAATTTTTATGAGTTGATTTTCATTTTCTTATAAACTTATTTGCAATAATCCACAACATTTTGAATTGAATTGAGATAGGTGTAACCAAAAATTTAGTGGACTTTCTTCTTCTCTTAATGCTATCACTACTTTTAGAAATACAGTTACTTAGATCTACTAAAGTTCTTAACATGATATTTTTATTTTAAAAAGGTTTTACTAAGGGGTGAAAATTAAATTGTTCCTTGAATTATATGTGGATATGAATTACTTATATAGTTGTTTTTTCTATATCATGTTAGTGACTTGTTTTACTTATATAGTTGTAAGACAAACTCACCCAACTATCTTTTTCTCCATTGAAGACAGCTCATTGCCTTGAATAATGAGATTATTTGGCTTTACCTAGAGAACATTATAAGAGGAGCACTAATACCAACTCCATGGCCTCAACCAATTGGCCACCATCTTTCATCTTCCAATAAAATTTCAACATAATTGTTGGATCATTTCTATGAAAAATTAGATCAATGAGGAAAGATAGACATGACATGATTCATTTTTCAACCTAATGTTCTAGGTACATCATAAAATAAGTGAAAGAATTCAAAAAAGGAAAAAGAAAACAAAGCATAAAAAATAAATAAAAATGAAAGTGTTAGATGTAAAAGAGTCCTGCAATTTTTTAAGAAATGTGATTAAGGGGTGAAGAAAAACTATTATTTACATTGATGGTTGACGGTTGATTAGATTTTTCAATGATATTGAAAGTAAATATTTGGTATTGGTCACATGACTAAACTATTCACATTTATTTATACCTTATAATAGTTGCAATCCATAGTTAGATGTTTGTTTAGAAGACATAATTTATTTATTTTTAATGACAAATAGAATGAAGTAATTATATGAATTGAAATAAGCAAAAATAGCATGTAAATGGTTAGCCTTCACTAGAAAGAATATCATGGCAACATTTTAGAGTTTAATAAGTAATTTCTTTAAAATGAATGTGGGATTGCTGTAAAAAGAAGTATTGATTCTGGTTCTTAAATCACTAACTTGTTCAACATTGAGGTAAGCAAAATATTTAAGTTATGGTTGGGTCCTTGAAAATGTGAGGAAAAAAAGTAAAGAGAAAAAATAATGAAAAAACAAAAAATAAAATAAAAAATAAATTTAAATTTGATAAATTATTGTATTTTACTTTAAAGTCATTTCACTTATTTTTAACATTATATATAAAGTTACATAATTTAAAAATGCATAATTTTTTAATTAATTTTAATTATTTTTATCATTTTCATAATATAATTAAAAATGAGAAAATTAATTTTCTTTAATGCATATCTCCTACCTCTTCCATTATTTTATTGCCATATAGTTGTAGAAAACCTTCTACTATCCATAGTAAAATCAGGTTGTCTTTATTGAATTGATAATCCTTGGAAAAGATCAAATGATAAGCAAAGCGTGCACCGCTTTAGATGCAAAGGGAGATGTTGGTAACTCAATCTTAATAATGGAGGAATTGCAATTGGCAGATCCCCATATTTCACTCCTCAAAATTTCATTCCATTCCTTTTTTTGGACCCTTGAGTACAAGAGACTGTTGGAAAATTTTTTATATGGGCTAACATTAATTGAATAATTTGTATTTGAAAAAAAGGGTTAATGGATAGTCTATTGTATAATGAGCCCAATTAATTAGTGATCACATTTTGGATTGGGTTTTGCATCTTTTGAGTAGAAGCTCAGTTGAGTGGCAAGTGTAGGTTATGGCTCTCATTGAAGCCCATTATGGGAAGACCCAATGAGAACCCAATATTGAGTTATGCTAAGTCCCCTCTTTAATCTAGATAAAAAGGGGCTTTTCTGTTTTCCCATCGAGCCACCATAGTTGTTAACAAGATCATAAAGAGGAAGACTTGGTTGCAACAATCAATCATTTTTTTTGTGATGGCTCAAACAGGTATGTTCTTTATAGTGATTTCCTATTGTTAATATCCTTTAATCATGTATGATTAATTTATGTGATTATGTAAATATTCTACATGTGGTATTAGAACCAGATTTACATGATTTAGGATCTACAATTGGAAATTGAAAATAAAATTTTTGGTTTCTTATTTTATTTTATTTTCGGAGTCGAATATGTGATCCATGACTGTGTATGGTTTTTTTATTTTTTATTTATTTTTATTTCTTTTGATTGTGAAACTTTAGGCCTTTTGTTCCTCTTGTCACAAGCTTTAAATTGATATATTATATGTGCAATTTCGTTGTTTAATTTGGGAGTAATTTTTTTAAAATTTTCGAAATTTTCTTGTTTAAAGATTCAAGAAAAATTTTATTTGTTCAAATTATTGTGTTTTACTCAAATCAAACTCTTAGATTTTGTTGTTTACATATATTATAGTTGATATGTAGCATCAATTTTGGTTTTTCTTGGCTCAATTTGGTGAAAATTGAAATTTCGAAAATATAGGTATGAACCCTAGAAAATTCGTTTTATATTTTTTAAAAAATTGAGCAAGATTGAGAAGTTTTTTTTGTTTAATTAATTGTTGTAGAGAGATTTCTTATATTGTTAAGGTAAAAATACATGTAAAATGAGGCCGAAATAGGTGTTAAAATTGAGTTTTTTGATCTTGGCTATGGAGGTATGAAAAAACCAAATTTTGTTAATCAATTATGGAGATCTTTAAGTTGTTGTTTTTATGATTAAATGTCTTAGAATTGTTAGAAACAACCTAAAGTTTAAAACCCTTCAAGATCCCGATCGAAAAACCTTTTTTTTTTCAATTGTTTGTAATTCGGGTTGCAACCGGGTCATTTGACCCGTATTGCAGAATTTTTGACCCACTGCTGGAGGTTGAAGATGACCTCCAGCATGTGCCACATGTGCCACACGTTCCCCACTCGCGGGTCAAGTGTGTGAGGGGCGTGTAACCTCATCTGGTGTTCATTTCGAGTCTCGTTTTTTCCTGTGCGCTCATTTTTTTGTAATCTATTTTTTGGATATATTATTTTATTTTTTGGGGGTCAAAAATATTTATTAAATAATTATTACTTATTTATATCATTTAATTAGCTTAAAATTATTTTTTGGTATAATTTTCTATTGAGAATTTACCAAAAATTATGCTAATATATATGGAATAGGAATGTAGTACTCACTCTCTCTAGATTGAAACTTTTTCAAGCATACTCTTCTACTTGGTCTAAATCACATAAACTAGTTAAATAATTAGTTTAAAGTGTAATAAATAAAAAAAATTGTTGTTCAAATTCTTGCCACTATAATTGATCATTTTGTGACGTACGTCATCTTGTTTGATCATATGCATATATATTGCTAATATGTACTATTGTTGTTGGGCAATATTGTTTTTAATTTACCCAATTTTGGAACGTTGCATGTGAATTATTGAGGTTATTTCACCAAAATGATTTAACCATCAAAATTTGCAAGTTTATGAGTTTCTATTTTGTTGATGGGGAAAATTTTAGATTAATTTGTACAATCCCCTGCCCAAAGGGGGTTATTGTGCAAATTAATTTAATAACATGAGGATATTGAATGAGATAAATAATTTGATAAATTTATTTGCCCAAAGGAAATAAATTTTAATGAATTATTTGTTGATCTTCATGCTTAGAGGATAGTTGTTTATTGTGGACTCTGCCCAAAGGGGAGTTTATGATAGTACAATTGATTCTTGTATTGTATTGTATTGCTTATGCTTATTTAAGCATTTTACCTATTGCCCATAATTGATCTAATTGCAAAATTTTGTCAATTAGTTTTCTTTGCTGTGAACAACAATAATGCTACAATTGAAATTCTAAGTGGGTCGAACTATGAGAGATGGAGACCAGACATAGAGTTTGTTTTAGGAGTGATGGACTTGGACATGGCTCTATGTGAAGATGAACCTCCTAAGCCTACTAATGAAAGCACTGAAGCTATGAGAGCTCATTATGTGAAATAGGAAAGATCGAACCATTTGAGTCTCATTTCAATCAAGAGGTCCATTGCTGAGCATCTCCTTGGAGGAATACCTGAGAGCAACAATGCTAAGGAATTTCTTGTTGCTGCGGTAAATAGATACCAAACATCTGACAATGCTGAAGCTGGGCATTTTTTAGATGAATTAATGAATATGAGGTATGATGATATGAAAGGGGTTCATGAGTATATCCTAAAAATGGTGCATCTTCAGACTAGATTGAAAACACTAGACATTCCCATTCCCAATTAGTTTATTGTTCATCAAGCCCTCAATACTCTACCATTTTCTTTCAACCAAATCAAGATTGTATACAACACCCTGAATCAGTCTTAGGGTGTGAATGACCTGATCACTAAGTGTGTGGTTGAGGAAGAAAAGCTAAAAAGAGAAAAGAATGAATCTGCTCATCTTGTTGCTCTTGGAAAACTGAATAATCAGAAGAGAGTTGAAAAGGTTAGAAAGCCCAACTTCCACAGTCATAAGAAAAGCAATAATTTCAAGAAGAGTGGGAGTGAGAAGCAAAAGAATGGAAATGGAAATGGAAATGCCAAGAACACAGACCTTAAGTGCTATCACTGCAACAAAAAGGGTCATAAGAGGGTTGATTGCTTTAAATTTAAGAATTGGCTAGAGAAGAAAAAGAAGGAACAGGGTATGTTATCTGCCTATGTCTGTTTTGAATCTAATTTAGTTAATGTTCCTTTAGATTCATGGTGGCTTGACAGTGGTGCTATTGTTCATGTTGCAACTTCTTTACATGGGATAAGAAATCTGAGGAAGCCAAGTGAAAAAAAGTCAAAGCTTAAAGTTGGCAGTGACATCAGGATTGATGTTGAGCATATTAGGATTGCTATTCTAGAATTAGATTCTGGTTTTCAGCTTGTTTTGGACAATGTTTTGTGTGTACCTTCATTTAAAAGGAATTTAATTTCCCTTTCAGTACTTGACAAAGCTGGATATAGTTTCAATTTTGCAAATAAAAAAGTTGATGTTATGACTCTAAAGTGATTAGCAATTATGTTTTATTTGACGGGCTTTATAGATTGTCGTTGTTTTCTACTTGTACTTACAATGTTGAAAATAGTGTTGCTAAAAGACCTTTGACTAAAGAAAGATCTTCATTGTTATGCATAAGCGTTTGGGGCACATTTCTAAAGAACAAGTAGAACGCTTAATTAGTTTTGGGATTCTTCCCCACCTTGATTCTGATGACTTAGAAATTTGTGTTGATTGTGTGAAAAGAAAATTGACAAAGAATAAGAAAAAGAGTGCAACTCCTAATCAAAATTTGTTGGAAATTGTTCATACAGACATTAGTGGACCTTATTCCACTACCTTGTGTGGCAACAAGTGCTTCATTACATTCATTGATGATTTATCCTGATAGGGCTGTGTATATTTGATCAAAGAAAAGGTAGATGCTCTTGAAATGTTCAAAGTCTTTTGAACTAAAGTTGAGAAACAATTGGGGAAATTCATCAAGATTGTAAGATCTAATCAAGGTGGTGAGTGTTATGAGAAGCATGGTGATGTTGGACAACAAAAGGGACCTTTTGCAAGGTACTTACAAGATAATGGTATTGTTACTCAGTATACTATGCCTGGTAGTCCTAAATAGAATGGCATGGCAGAAAGGCGCAACCGTACTCTTATGGAAATGAAGAGGAGCATGATGAGTAGATCAAATTTGCTAGAATACTTATGGGGTGAAGCCATTAAAACAACAACCTACATTTTGAAGCATGTTCCTAGTAAGTCTGTCCCTAAAACATCGTTTGAACTATGGACAGGCAAAAAACCCAGTTTGAATCATTTTAAAGTATAGGGATGTCCAGTTGAGGTGAAAATCTATGATCCTTCTTTAAAGAAGATAGATTCAAGAACTACTAGGTGCTACTTTATTGGGTATCCTAGTCACTAAAAAGAATACAAGTTTTATTGTTCAACTCGTGGCACTAGAGTTGTTGAGTCTCAAGTGGCAAAGTTTTTAGAGTTGGATGTTGCTGATAGTATATCATCTCAATCTGATGAAAGAGTGGAACCCATGGATGTTATTTCTTTACCTTTGCCAATCTCAGACGTTAACCTTGATGTTGGAGCTTTTGATTCTGGGATTTAACAAGGAGTTGCTACTGTCAATTTCCTCACTATCGAAATAAACCCTATTGTGGATGAGATTCCTCTTGTGGAAATGAGGAGATCACAAAGAACTAGAAGACCTGCCTTATTTAACGATTATTATGTTTACCTTGGAGAGGGAGAGTATCGCATTGGAGAAGAAGTGGACCCTACTACTTATCGTGAAGCTCTTAGTAGTGATAAGGCAAATGAATGGTTGATTGCCATGAGAGATGAAATGCAGTCTATGTCAGACAATGATGTTTGGGAACTTGTTGATCTTCCTAAAGGATATAAACCCATTGGATGCAAATGGGTATACAAGACCAAAAGAGACAACAAATGAAATGTTAAAAGATATAAGGCTTGGTTGGTTGCTAAAGGGTATACACAACGATAGGGCATTGATTTCACAAAGATTTTCTCACCAATCTCTACAAAAGATTCCTTTAGGCTAATTATGGCGTTGGTAGCTCATTTTGACTTAGAGCTTCATCAAATGGATGTTAAGACAACTTTTCTCAATGGTGATGAGTGAAAGGTCTACATGTCACAACCTAAAGGACTTAAGGAAAATGGAAAAGAGAACTTGGTATGCAGATTGAAAAGGTCAATTTATGGTCTTAAGCAAGCTTCTCGTCAGTGGTACTTGAATTTTGACAAAATTGTGATGTCTTTTGGTTTTATAGATAACAAGTTTGATCAGTGCAGTTACATGAAAGTCAATGGGAGCAAGTGCATTTTCATGGTTCTCTATATTGATGACATTCTACTTGCTAGTAGTGATGTGAATCTCTTGAATGATACAAAGCGTATTTTGTCTGCTAATTTTAACATGAAGGATCTTAGAGAAGCATCTTTTGTGCTCGGTATTGAGATTTATCATGATAGATCTCGAAACCTCCTTGGACTATCTCAGAGAGCCTATATCAATCGTGTGCTTAAAAGATTCAATAAGCAGACATGCAAAGCAGGTGATGTACCTGTTGTGAAGGGAGATAAACTTAGTAATGAACAGTGTCCAAAGAATGATTTGGAAAAGGATGCCATGAAGACTATTCCTTATGTTAGTGCCATTGGGAGCCTGATGTATGCACAAGTATGTACGAGACCTGATATCACCTTCATTGTTAATGTTCTTGGTAGATATTTATCAAACCCTGGACATGATCATTGGGTTGCTACAAAGAAAGTCATGAGATATCTACAAAGAACGAAGAATTTTATGCTTGTGTATAGGAGGGTGGATAATCTTAAGGTAGTTGGATACTCAGATTCTGATTTTGGTGGTTGTTCTGACGATCCCAAATCTACTTCAGGATACATTTTTATGTTAGTTGGTGGAGCCATTTCATATAAAAGTGTCAAACAAAGCCTAATTGCATCATTGACCATGTATGCTGAGTTTGTTGCTTGTTATGGTGCATCATCTCAAGTTGTTTGGCTAAGAAATCTAATTTCAGAGTTGCAAGTTGTTGATTTCATCTTTCGACCCATTGTGATTTATTGTGACAATAATGCAGTTGTGTTCTACTTTAAGAACAATAAGATTAGTACGGGTTCTAAGCATTTGGAAATCAAGTACCTTATAGTCAAGGACTTAGTGAAAAAAAAGTGATATTGTGATTGAGCACATAAAAACTGAGTCCATGCTAGCTAATCCTCTAACTAAAGGTTTAAAGCCTATAACATTCAAGGAACATGTTGTGAATATGGTGTAATTAAGTCTTTTGATTCTTTGGTTTAGTGGGAGCTTTTGTGATTTCCCTTATTTCAATTATTGTTTTGTGTAAACATTGATCATTATTGTTATGTGACTTGTAAAATTAAATTTTTTTTATTATGATCATCATAATTAAGTATTATATTATAGCATGTTGTAATTGAATTACATACAACATGGTATCTTGAGATATTGAACCTTAAGAATTACAGTTGTATACTATTGGATGTCACAAATACCACTATTTTGAGATCTTGTGGTGCATTGTTGGTTAAAGTCAAGCAATTTCATATTGTTTAGAAATTGCAACAATTTCATTTTATTGAGAAATTGCAATTACAATTTCATTTTGATGGTAAATTGTAATGAGGACTGATAAGAAACAATGCATATAGATGATGATCACATGTTGACATTGATTTCTTACTACACTACTGAGTTTGCGATCCATGTCGATATGGTTATAAATATTCGTGACTATAAGGGGCATTATGTTTGTTGAGATTAACATATAGACCATCATAGTCCAATATTAAGACCACGTTGGACCGGATAAGTTTATCAAGATGCTACTTATGGACTATCATTTCTTTATATATATAAAAAAAAGTGTGGCCACACAAAATAAACTTTTCTGTACTTAACTCAAGAGCCTTATTTTCAAAATGAATTTAATGAATCATCAAAAAACAATTAATGTAGCCTAAGTGGGAGAATGTTGAAATTTTTTTATATGGGTTAACATTAATTGAATAATTTGTATTTGAAAAAACGGGTTCGTGGATAGTCTATTGTATAATGAGCCCACTTAACTAGTGATCACATTTTGGATTGGGTTTTGCATCTTTTAAGTAGAAGCTCAGTTGAGTGGCAAGTGTAGGCTATGAGTCTCATTGAAGCCCATTATGGGAGGGCCCAATGAGAACCCAATATTGAGTTATGCTAAGTCCCCTCTCTAATCTAGATAAAAAGGGTATTTTCTATTTTCCCATCGAGCCACCATAGCTGTTATCAAGATCATAGAGAGGAAGACTTGGTTGCAACAATCAATCATTTTTTTTTGTGATGGCTTAAACAAGTATGTTCTTTATAGTGATTTCCTATTGTTAGTATCCTTTAATCATGTATGATTAATTTATGTGATTATGTAAATATTCTACAGAGACTAACAAGTGCTTTTTTACTGCTAAAGGCAAACCATGGTACTCGTTTACAATCTTCAAACACAAATTTTGTAAATGTAGGACCCTCCTCATGAGCCGTCACGTGGCAGTCTGCCTTATCCTCATAGGCAAACCTTTTGTAGACACGTGGCAACCCTTCATCTCTATCCAGATAGGATCCATTGGCCAGTAACATACATTCCAGATCCATCCTATCCGGAACCAGCAATCAATGGCCAGGTGCCCATGCTCTTACGAGGCTGCAGGACACGCTCTAAACAATGTCTCTGACCATACTCCGCAAGCCATCATTCGCCTTCTATTAAAGGCGTGCCAGCTGGGACATCTTCATGTCTCTTTAGGCCATCTACCACATTCTACACTTTGCCGCTTGCGGCATGAAGTGACAGATGCGTCGCCTGATCGCCCCACTAGCGATCACCATCCATCACTTAAAAGAGTCATGATTGCGCTGCCACCCTATGAGCAATCATGATGACTGAGGAAGTAAATGGACCCCACTAGCCTAGATGTGACAACGAAACTCTAGACAATATAAAACCCTTGAGGGAACTCAACGAAGGAGAGATAAGACAAATTTCAGATTGACTCCCAAAAGGAGAGATCATAGAGAATTGTCATACTAACTAGAACTTTGGAGGGTGTGTCCGGACAACCTGTCCATACATCTTTTGTAGGAGAAAAGAAGGAAGCATCCCTCTTAATTGATCGAGCACCAACGTCAAGGAGACACTGCTATCCTAATGGGTTGAGACATCAACATTGGTGCCATTTGTGGGAATGACTACGTCATTTATAAAGATGTCCACACCCTCAAGGAGTCGTTCGTCAGCTAGGGGTGATGAAGGTTATTTTGACTGGCCCAAAAGCATGGAAAGACGACAGTAGGAAAGCGAGCGGCAGGTACAAGCCCTGCTCTAAGAAACGAGGAAACTTAGGGAAGAAAACGAGGTGTTAAAAATCCAAGTTTCATCCTTAGAATCTCCTTGTGACCAACGATCAAGAGTCCTTAGGCACAACCAGGAGGCCACATATCTTAGAAGTGCAGAACCCCCTCCTTGATTTACACAGTGTATGGCCTAACGAAGGACCTTTACCTCGTATCGTGTGCCGTAAGACGAAAGCTTTAACTCTACTTGTGTCTCATGAAAGAGGCAACGCGATAAGAGTTCCCAATTATCTGACACGATGCGTGCAAGGTTAGGACCTCAAGCTCCCAGCAAAGATAGGCCGCACACAGCCACAACACAGGGAGCACACCCCGAGCCCTCAACCGTGCCCATCTCATAGAGTTATACCCCACACCAACCACTATGACAGGTCAAGAGAGATTCAACGAATGAAGCCCCCCCAGGCTCCATTAGCAGGTATTGGACGACATGCTCTCCACGTCTTTCAGTCCTCATATTATCAACTATGAACCCCCGAGAGGGTTCCTCGTGTCGAAATTTTTTGCGTATGATGGATCCAATGATCCATTTGACCATATCATGCACTACCGACAACTCATGACTTTGGATATAGGGAATAACATGATGTTATGCAAAGTCTTCCCCGCCAGCCTCCAAAGCCAAGCTCTCTCATGGTTTCATCGGCTCCCCATGAATTCGGTTGATAATTTTAGGGATCTGTCAGAAGTCTTCGTGGGGCAATACCTATGCTCAACTCGACATAAGCAGAATATCAGCACCCTGCAAAACATAAAAATGAAGGAAAATGAGTCCCTAAGGGAGTTCATGAAGCGCTTTGGACAAGCTGTATTGTAAGTGGAATCCTACAACATGGATGTTGTCCTCCAAATTTTCAAGCGTAGCATATGTCCGGGTACATCGTTCTTTGAATCCTTTGCAAAAAAACCCCCCACAACTATGGATGATCTGTTTCGGCGCACGAACAAATATTCTATGTTGGAAGATGATGTCTGTGCGGCCACACAATAGATCTTAGTCACCGGCCAATTGGCCAAAAACGACGCGGAAAGGAACCTCAAGCCTTCAAGTCAAAGAAGGCCTCCCGATATGGGACAAGGTGAGCAACGCCAGCCGGAACAATCCCCGCTTACACCTCTCACCGTGACGTATGAGAAGCTACTCCCTTTGATCCACGAGCTATCTAATTTCAGGTGACCAAAACCACTGAAAACGGATCCATCCAAAAGAGATCACCACAAAAAATGCGCTTATCACAAAGAGCATGGACATACCATGGAGCAATGCAAAAGTCTCCATTATTTGGTGGAAAAACTCATAAAAGTAGGACATCTAAAACAATACGTCCGCTTAAGAGCTAGGAGTGGGGAGTTTTCCAACAATCAAGCTCCCGGGGCTCTCTCGGCTCCCGTCATTCCTAGAGCCATAATTAACTACATCCATGGTGGACCATTGGATGAAGAATACAAATCTAAGAGGAAGAGATAGAGGCTGCTACGAGCCACCACGGTCTGAGAGCATATTAGTTCCATCCAATCTGGTCTAGCCAGTAGAAGCACTCACTCAATAGATGGAGTAATCCTCTTTCCTCAAGTGGAACCTACCTGGGTGTTGCAGCCACATTGAGACGCCCTCATCTTGACATTAGGAATTGGTGACTTCAATGTGAGGAGGATCCTGGTCGACCCGGGTAGCTCGGTAGATCTCTTACAAGTGTCGATAATCAAACAAATGGGATTTATACTCTCTAGCCTAGAGAACTCGGGACAGATACTGTCAAGATTCAATGGGGCCTCAACAACATTCCTTGGGGATATCGTACTACCAATCCAAGTAGGTCCAATCACCCTCAATGTACAATTATCCATGGTAGAAGATTTATTTCCTTTCAATGCTATCCTGGGGCGTACCTGGTTGCATAGCATGAAGGCCATCCCTTCCACATATCACCAGATGGTGAGTTTCATCACCCATGATGAACAAATCGATCTCTACGATAGCTAGTTGGCTACCTGTCAATGTTACCAAGTTGCGCGGGAGAATGAATCCAGCAATGGTTGCGAGTCTCCCTCCAAGAAAGTAGACCAGCCTGACCAATAGCAATTACACTATCCGGTGGATAAGGATCCCTTGGTAATAGATCCCTTGCAAGCCGTTCAGATTTCGGAAAGAGAAATCACTTTACGCACGTCAGTTTCCTCCTACAGCCAGATAAGCGCAACACCTTCAAAGCACACTCCAGCAAAACAAAGATGTTTTCTCATGGATGCATTTCGACATGCTCGGAATCCACCCGGCGATCGCCTCCCATCGACTCAATGTCCTAGCATCATTGAGACCTATTCGACAAAAGGTTCTGCGATTTCATCCGAATAGACAAAAGATCATCCAAAGTGAAGTAAAAAAGTTAATAGCTGTCGGATTCATTAGAGAAGTTGATTATCCAGAGTGGCTGGTGAATGTGGTGGTGGTTCCCAAGAAAGAAGGAAAATGACAAGTATGCGTGGACTATACTAACCTCAATGACGCATGCCCCAAAGATAGCTTCCACTACCACGAATAGACCAAATAGTGGACTCCACCGCCAAACATGGGATGCTCTCTTTCCTAGATGCCTTCTTCAGATACCATCAGATCCCTATGGCTCCAACGGACGAAGAAAAAATCGCCTTCATAATGCCGCACGGACTTTAGTGTTACAAGGTCATGCTATTCGGGCTAAAAAAATGTTGGAGCCACTTACCAAAGGTTGATGACTAAAATCTTCAAACCTCTGATCGATCACATGGTAGAGGTATACATTGATGATATAGTGGTCAAAAGCAAAACCCGGGAAGAGCATGCCCAACATTTGTAAGAAGTCTTCCACCTGCTGAGAAAATACGACATGAAGCTCAACTCTTCTAAATGCACCTTTGGTGTAAGCTTAGCAAAATTCCTAGGATTCATGGTCACCTAGAAGGGAATAGAAGTCAACCCAAACCAAATCAAGGCAGTCATGAAAACACTCGCGCTTAAGAGTAAAAAAGAGTTGCAACGCCTCACTGGTAGGCTTGTTGCGCTCGGAAGATTCATAGCTCGCTTCATGGGCAAGTTGCGACCTTTCTTTCTAGTGTTTAGAGAAGCCAATGTGTCAGGGTGGACGGACAACTGCCAAAATGCATTCGAGGAAATCAAGCATTACCTTACACAATCCCCCATTCTGAGCAGCCCTCAACCTGGCGAGCAATTGTACATGTACCTTGCAGTATCTGATTATGCGGTTAGCATTGTATTGTTTCGTTCCCTATCGAACAAAGAACAAAGACCTGTCTATTTCATCAATAGAGCGATGGTCGATGTAGAGACTAGGTACTCAAAAATGGAGTAGACCGCCTTAGCTTTGTGAAACGCCGCTCAGAGACTCCGCCTATATTTCCAAGTTCATTTAATAGTCGTGCTCACCGACCAACCACTCCGAAGTATCTTGCATAAGCCAGACATATCAGGAAGAATGCTCCGATGGGCCATAGAGTTGAGTGAGTATGGAATTGAATATCAATCTAGGCTATCCTTGAAGGGCCAGGTCATGACTGATTTCATAACCGAGGTTCCCCGACAGCATACCCAAAGCACGGAGTTCGGCGGGGAAGGGTAGTGGATTTTGCAGGTTGATGGAGCCTCCCGGTTGTCTGGATCGGGAGTGGGTCTCCTCCTAAGATCTCTGATAGGTGAACAGTTGGAGCAGGCTATCTGGCTAGGATTCTCTGCATCAAATAATGAAGCTGAGTATGAAGCAGTTTTGTCCGGATTAAACCGAGCCTCTGCACTCTTTGCTTCTAAACTAAGGATTTATAGTGATTCTCAACTCATTGTGGGGCATTTAAAAAAAGAATACGAAGCTAAGGACGAGCACATATCCCAATACCTATTGAAAGTGCAAGACTATTTGCAGCAGTTGGACGAGTGGACTGTCGAGAAGATCCCCCGAGCAGGTAACGTGCAAGTCGACGCCTTGGTAGGCATAGCCGCCTCGCTTCCCATAAGTGAATCTATATTGCTGCCTATATATGTCCAAACTGCTCCTTCCATCACAGAGTCTCCCCGTCTGCCGCACTATAAAGGAAAACCAGGAATTGACAAGCTCTATAAAGCCATATCTCCGGATAGGTGCTTTGCCTGAAGACTCCAAGTATGCACATAGAATCGGGTGCAAGCTACTCGCTTCACTTTGATTGGAGATTACCTCTATAGACGGTTTTTCGGAGGCCCATAACTCAGGTGCTTAGACTAGTCGGAAGCCCAATATGTACTGGCAGAACTACATGAAAGTGTTTGTGGCAACCACTCAGGAGGTCGATCTCTAGCGCATCGTGCACACTCACAAGGATATTATTGGCCCACTATGAAGCAAGATGCAGAAGCATATGTTAAGAAGTGTGACAAGTGCCAAAGGTATGCGCCCATACCGTGTATGCCCTCTGAAACACTCAACTTGGTAACAAGCCTCTGGTCGTTCGCACAGTGAGGGATAGATATTGTAGGACCCTTGCCTACCGCAACCGTACAAAAAAAGTTCCTGCTTGTTGCCACTAATTACTTTAGCTAATGGGTAGAGGCAGAAGCTTATGCTAACATCAAGGATAAATACGTCATAAAGTTCTTTTGGAAGAACATCGTATGCTGATTTGGAATCCCCTAAACGATTATAGCTAACAACGACCCTCAGTTTGACAGTGTTGCCTTCAAAACTTTCTGTTTGGAGCTCAAAATCAAGAACTTATACTCCATAGCTTGGTACTCCCAAAGTAATGGACAAGTAGAAGCAACCAACAAAACTTTGTTATCCGCATTGAAGAAAAGGCTAGAACAAGCCAAGGGAAGATAGGTGGAAGAATTGCCCAGCGTCTTGTGGGCCTACTGGACCACACCTGGGCGACCAACAGGAAGCACCTCTTTCGCTCTTGCATACGGAATGGACACAGTCATTCCCACAGAAATAGGCATGCCCACGGCCCGGGCCATTGTACAGGGACAAAGAAATGAAGATATGGAACTTGCAAAGCACTTGGACTGAGCGTACGAGATAAGAGAAAGCACATTTATCCGGATGGTTGCTTATCAGCAAAGGGCGATTGCATACTACAATCCGAAGGTGCGGCCCCGCACCTTCAAAGTCAGAACACTTGTCCTTATGAAGGTCTTTGAAAATAAGGCTGAAAAAAGAGCCAAAAAACTCCAGGCAATTGGGGAAGGTCCCTACATTGTGTCAAAGGCAAGTGAGAATGGAGCCTATCATCTGCAGAAACTAGGCAGAACACCTTTACTCTGCCCATGGAATGTAGCTAACTTAAAGTAATATTATTAGTGAAGGCAAAGAGGAAAAGTAAAGCAATGTTATATTCATAGCTTAAACATATTAAAAATTGTCTTTACAAATACTCAGTCGGACCACTTCGTGACAAAAATTACATAAAGAAGAAAAATTACATAAAAAGGGCACCATCTCATCGAGGGAGACCGCCGGGCATTTCATTCTCATCATCCGAAGGAAGAGAGGGAATATCATGCATACTACCATTTTTCTTGATACAACAACGATAGTCGAAGAAATACATTTCGTCCACCTGGTTCTGGTACTTAGCTTCTAGTTCCTTTTTCTAAGTGGCAAATCACGCTTCTAGTTCCCTCTTCTGAGCGGTGAAACCCGCTTGTAATTCCTCTATGTCTTTTTTCTGAGCTGTGAGCTTGGCCCAGAGCTTCTCTGTCTCCTTCTTCGACCGAGAAGTTTCATACTCTGTCTCCTTAAGTTTGGCTTCTACGACCTCACCCTCCTTCCTCAGCTTCTCTGCCTCAACCTAGAACGCCTCCTTCTCCTCCTCAGCCTTTTTCAAAGCCTCTACTCCTTTTGCAGTCGCTTGTCGGGCAGCAACGAGATCAGCCTCTGATTGCTCCAGTCTTGAGCGTAAATCCTCGCTACCACCCAAGCAGTGGGAAATGACAGACGGCATGGCTTCAGCTGCTCGAAAAGTAAGGCGTGCTGTCGCACCATGTTGCAGATACCAACCACTAACTACAACAGAAACAAAATTGTCATTAATTAACTGGAGTGTGCATCAATCCAAAAAGGAAGCAAAGTATGAGAAAGTACCACTTCTACAGTTTTCGGCACAATACAATCCTGAAGTTTCTGAATACGGGCGGCTGCGGACTCAAGCGTGCTAAAGGGAAGCCTGGTTGAGACAAAAGAAGGGGGGTCACCACCAAGGTTCACGAATATCCGCTTGGTGAGAGAGAAGAAGTCAGACATCTTAGTAGAGGGCGGTTCAACGTTTGTAAAGCATGGGACGTGCTTTAACATCTCCATCATTTCATCCCAACTAGGAGTAGAAGAGGGTGCAGGAGAGTCCTTCTGATCCAAGACTTCTTCAGCAGGAGTGGTACCATTAGAGGCCCCCCTAGGGCCGGGCCAACCTCTTCCTCAGTAGCAGGTACGCTGCTTAGCCCCATAACATTCGACTGGGGCATTGGTGTTGCAAGAGCCTCCCTCTCAGTTTCCTCCCGAGTCTTTTCCTGACAATCCTTCTTAGCAAGAAGAGGAACCACGTCAATGGCTTCATACAGGCATTTGCGGTGTATCTCTTTGAAGCCGGCTCTTAAGTCAGCTGACATGTCCACCACTTATTCTTCTGACTCGTTTATTACTCCAAGGGCTATAGGTTCTGGCTCGGGCTCGAAAGGGTAGGTTCCCAGATCTCTAGAATCAAGCCTCGAGGAGCTAGAGACACCCTCGAAGGCGTTGGGCAGAGCTGTCTGACGCAAAAGGAGAAGAAGTAGACGGAAATGTAGGAGCTAGAGTGGAGGCCTTGGTCACTTTTACAAGGACCATATTCTTTTTCTTCTCTATTGGAAGATGAGTCGTAACTGATTGCATGTGACCCTTCTTACCTGGTGCCCTCTGTAGGGTCCCCTCCTGCCTTTTATTCTCTCGTTGCTCGAGACGTTCTTGACGAGCCTTTGCATCCGCCTTGTGTGCCTCTTCGTAAAAGGGAAGATCTCGCAAAACAAAATGCTCATCGGGCACCACAACCTTAGGCTAGCTGCCTAGGGAGAATATTGAGGACGTACGGTTAAGGTTCCCGGACAACCGCTAGAAGATTTCGGGCAGAAAGGAGCATCCGATAATTCATCTTGCTTGTAGTGATTTCGAACAGCTTGTTCAGGCGGGTGAACGAAGCTTTCTCTACCCATTCAACCAAACGACCCCTCTTACTTGTGCCTACACCAATCAAAACAAAGAGTGTTAGCAACCTAGTGGAACTAACCCAGTGCTAAAAATTAACAGGGAGAGGGCATTCAGAGCCATCCCTACCCGGAATCTTCAACGAATGGTTAGGGCAAAAGTCCATTTCTGGGTGCTCCATCAAACCTGCCCATGCTCCCCTGACCAACGCGTGCCCCTTGGCTTCCCCTTTGTTCGAATCAAGGAGACCCGTCACTAACTGAAGGGACGAGATATGGGCAAACATGCTAAAGATATCCTTCTTGCTCTTTTTGATGGTATAGATGAAAAGAACCTCCAACAGGGAAAGGTCCAAGTAGAAGAGCGTAATCAGGATGCTGCACCCTATCAGCACCCAAACAATATTGGGATGAATGAAGGTTGGAGGGATTTGGGTGTAATGAAGGAATTGCTTGAAAAAGGACGAAAGGGGAAAGCGGAGCCCCGCATTGAACTGCTCCTTGGTGAAGTACATGGCATTGTGTCTAACCTTCTCTATAGGCATGGGGTCACCCTCTACTAGATGAACTGAGATATCGTTCGAAAAATAGAAGTGGTCGCGAAACTCTCGCTCATTGAGAAACTCAGTGGGTTTCCTTGGGTAGGGGCGTCCGAGATTCACAACTATCCGACCACTTTTCCCACCTAGCCCAGCGACGCTTGATGAGGCAGTATCCCTTTTTGCAGGCATCCTGAAGCGTCGGGCCGAGTCAAACCTACATGGCATAATGCCAACAGTTAGAAAGCAGTCACCTGACCCTACTACCCCCAGAGCAACGCTCCCAAGATATCCTATTAGGTAATATGCCCAACTCAGCGGCATCCCAAGTCAGGAACTCTAGTTCCATTGACCAATTCCTAACCCTAGCTAGGGATTGACCTCCTACGACTTACAAGCACACCAAAAGAAGGCGCACATCCAACATACTCAGGAGGGCCTCAAAACGCTAAAACAACCAAAATATACCCTAACAAGGCCCACCAGGATGCGACCCCAGCGGGATATATTACCCTAGAATCGCCTTATGCCTTTCTCTGCAAAACCCAACAATGTCATCCCCTGACTCACCGAATCTCTCAAGCGTCGCCACAAACCTCCAACCACAAACAAGCATTCCAATAAATGGAAAACGAGAAGTAGAAGACGTGGAAGAGAAAGAAGAAATGAACCTTGTGAATGCTTACAAGATGAGGATCAACCGAGCTACAACCAACTGAGTGAACCAGTTAAGGAATCTCTGGAGAAGGCATTACTAATTGAATGCCAAAACCTCTGCTTTTGGATGGTCGAAGTGATTCAGGAAGAAGCAAGAGGCGAAATGAAGAAAAAGTAC
>JAJJMF010026112.1:8102-23273 GCA_022058775.1 Vitis hybrid cultivar
GAGGATTCAAAATTAATTCTCTAATACATATTTGCAGTCAACAAACAACACCCAAAAATAAAACAGAAGAATGAAGAACAGGTACGAAATGGAGGATAATAGGGAATACGAAATAAACATACTACAGAGGTATCTCCGACGAATCTTCTCTTGTCCCCGGGAAACCTGAAAAATTCATCCCTTACGTTTAAAGATGGTAGTGAAAGGAGTAGAGATCAAATGTAAAAAACAAGAAGAAGAAAATTACCTCTTAATGAACAATGTCGTTCAATGGAATTAGAATAGACAACAGAACGTCAGCATTAGAAGAAAACAAAGAAATCAATATATTGAAAATTAATTTTCCTACTACACACATACATTCGACATATAACACCCAAGCATACAGGAGAAAATTAAAGAAAAGCGAGAAATTTCAGAGAACATGGAATACGGAGGAAACTTACCCAAGACCTATTTCCAATCAAACTTCTCTTGTCCCCGATAAACCTTGAAATTCCACTCTTACGCGTATAGAAGGTATAGAAAAGAGCAGACATCAAATGTAAGAAAGAGAATCAGAAAATTACAACTTATGGCACAATCTCATTAAAAGAAAATAATATTATTCTGATACGAAACAAAAGAAACGAGCATTACAAAACGCAACATGAAGCTCAGAAACCAATAAAAAAATCAAAGGATTCAAAATTAATTCTCTAATACATATATGCAGTCAACAAACAACACCCAAAGATAAAACAGAAGAATGAGAATAATACGAAATGGAGGATAATAGGGAATACGAAATAAACATACTACAGAGGTATCTCCGACGAATCTTCTCTTGTCCCCGGGAAACCTCAAAAATTCAACCCTTACGTTTAAAGATGGTAGTGAAAGGAGTAGAGATCAAATGTAAAAAACAAGAAGAAGAAAATTACCTCTTAATGAACAATGTCGTTCAATGGAATTCAAATAGACAACAGAACACCAACATTAGAGGAAAATAAAGAAATCAATATATTGAAAATTAATTTTCCTACTACACACATACATTCGACATATAACACCCAAACATAAAAGAGAAAATTAAAGTACAGCGACAAATTCTAGAGAATAGGGAATACGGAGAAAACTTACCCAAGACCTATTTCCAATCAAACTTCTCTTGTCCCCGATAAACCTTGAAATTCCACTCTTACGCCTACAGAAGGTATAGAAAAGAGCAGACATCAAATGTAAGAACGAGAATCAGAAAATTACAACTTTTGGCACAATTTCATTAAAAGAAAATAATATTATTCTGAAACGAAACGAAAGAAACAAGTATTACAAAACGCAACATGAAGCTTAGAAACCAATAAAAAAATCAAAGGATTCAAAATTAATTCTCTAATACATATTTGCAGTCAACAAACAACACCCAAAGATAAAACAGAAGAATGAAGAACAGTACGAAATGGAGGATAATAGGGAATACGAAGTAAACATACTACAGAGCTATCTCCGACGAATCTTCTCTTGTCCCCGGGAACCCTGAAAAATTCCACCCTTACGTTTAAAGATGGTAGTGAAAGGAGTAGAGATCAAATATAAAAAACAAGAAGAAGAAAATTACCTCGTAATGAACAATGTCGTTCAATGGAATTATAATAGACAACAGAACATCAACATTAGAAGAAAACAAAGAAATCAATATATTGAAAATTAATTTTCCTACTACACACATACATTCGACTTATAACACCCAAACATAAAAGAGAAAATTAAAGTACAGCGAGAAATTTCAGAGAATAGGGAATACGGAGGAAACTTACCCAAGACCTATTTCCAATCAAACTTCTCTTGTCCCCGATAAACCTTGAAATTCCACTCTTACACCTATAGAATGTAGAGAAAAGAGTAGAGATCAAATGTAACAACGAGAATCATAAAATTACCACTTAAGGCAAAATGTCATTAAAAGCTAATCAAATTATTCAGATACAAAACGAAAGAAACAAGCATTACAAAACGCAACACGAATCTCTGAAACAAACAAATAAATCAAGGGATCGAAAATTATATGTCTAGGACAAATATGCAGTCAACAAACAACACCCAAATATAAAAGATAGGACTGAAGAACAGTGCGAAATCGAGGATCATAGGGAAGACGAAATAAACATACTACAGAAGAATCTCCGACGAATCTTCTCTTGTCCTCGGGAGACCTAAAAAATTCAACCCTTACGTTAATAGATGGTAGCGAAAGGAGTAGAGATCAAATGTAAAAACGAGAAAAAGAAAATTACCTCTTAGGAAACAATGTCGTTCATTGGAATTAAAATTATTTTCACACGAAACTAAAGAAATTTCTAATAGACAACGGAACATCAACATTAGAAGAAAACAAAGAAATGAACATATTAAAAATTAATTTTCCTAGTACACATATACATTCGACATATAACACCAAACACACAAGAAAAAATTAAAGAATAGCGAGAAATTTGAGAGAATAGGGAATACGGAGGAAACTTACCCAAGACCTATTTCCAATCAAACTTGTCTTGTCCCCGGTAAACCTTGAAATTCCACTCTTACGCCTATAGAAAGTAGAGAAAAGAGCAGAGATCAAATGTAACAACGATAATCAGAAAATTACCACTTAAGGCAAAATGTCATTAAAAGCTAATCAAATTATTCAAATACGAAACGAAAGAAACAAGCATTACAAAACGCAACAGGAATCTCTGAAACAAACAAATAAATCAAAGGATCGAAAATTAAATGTCTAATACAAATATGGAATCAACAAACAACACCCAATTATAAAAGACAAGAATGAAGAATAGTGCGAAATGGAGGATCATAGGGAAGACGAAATAAACATAATACAGAAGTATCTCCGACGAATCTTCTCTTGTCCCCGGGAAACCTGAAAAATTCCACCCTTACGTTTATAGATGGTAGCAAAAGGAGTAGAGATCAAATGTAAAAACGAGAAGAAGAAAATTACCTCTTAAGGAACAATGTCGTTCAATGGAATTAAAATTATTTTCACATGAAACTAAAGAAATTTCTAATAGACAACGGAACATCAACATCACAAGAAAACAAAGAAATCAACATGTTGAAAATTAATTTTCCTAGTACGCATATACATTCGACATATAACACCAAACATACAAGAGAAAATTAAAGAACAACGAGAATTTTGAGAGAATAGGGAATACGGAGTTAACTTACCCAACACCTATTTCCAATCAAACTTCTCTTGTCCCCGGTAAACCTTGAAATTCCACTCTTACGCCTATAGAAGGTAGAGAAAAGAGCAGAGATCAAATGCAACAACGAGAATCAGAAAATTACAACTTAAGGCACAATCTCATTAAAAGCAAATAATATTATTCTGATACGAAACGAAAGAAACGAGCATTACAAAACGCAACATGAAGCTCAGAAACCAACAAATAAATCAATGGATTGAAAATTAATTCTCTAATACATATTTGCAGTCAACAAACAACACCCAAAGATAAAACAGAAGAATGAAGAACAATGCGAAATGGAGGATAATAGGGAATCTGATTTAACCGTTTACATGGGCAAAACCAAAACCTGGTTTGCTTGTAGCTCAAGAGACCCATGTTCGAGGATCTTATTGCCAGTGGCCGGTACTTGGCTTGCTTCATTTAACCGTTTACATGGGTAAAACCAAAACCTGGTGCAATTTTCCAGTCCACAGGTGGCTGTTTCATCTTCAATTTTTCACTTGCTAATGCCAATACAGTAGCAGTATCGTGACTTCAACCATTTCAAGTTTTAGTAAGACTTTATTTTGAAACCTTAGATTTGAGATTCTGAAATACTCGTGCTCCAGAACCCATGGCGAACAAATACAGCTTCAACTTGCGTTGCCTCTCACCTGCTCTTTTTCCTCTGTTTTCTTAATACCTCCGTCTTTCTATTTTCTTCTCCACCTTATGAAACTGAAGGTGATACTTTTGCCTGTATCGTCTCAAAAGGAACATCAATCCTAATAAATGCGATTTTAAGAATCGACTCCTGTTTGGAGCTTTGCAATCTACTGGTTGTCAAGAAAGTGTCCAGTGGACTACTCTGCTTCATTCTCTAAATCCAACTTAGACACCACCACCCGTTTCAATCTTTAAGGTCCAATTTCATATCCGAAGGTAGAACTTACTATTCTTACGACAATTGAGAACATAAATTCTGCAAGTTCTAGGGAGTCATCTCAGTTTGAACAAATTGCAAGTGTTCATTCTGTGCTTGAGTCTGAAATTGCTCCAATGAAATCAATTCACATTCACCCCTCTTTTCCATCTTTAAATTCCAAATTTTTAAACCACCATTACACCAATAACTATTGCCCAAATAAAATATAAACAACCTTAACCTAACAGAAGAGCACCAATCAAAAGCTCAATCTTCCATCAACACCTCCAAATCTTTTTCACTTTCGTCAAATATTTTGACCTATAATTATTAAGTGATGATTAAAACTCTAGAATATTTAAATTTAAATAATTAAATTTTTAATAATCTTCACTCTCAATATAATGGAAGTTAGATAATAAGATACATTTAAGATGTGGGTATAACAACTATAGTAAACAATAACCAATAAAATAGGCAGTACCAAGACAAACAATTCACAAATGTTGAAGATTTTTCACTAAAGTGAGAGACTAGGGAATATTTTGACTCAATTTGTAGCATGGCAAATTTTTGCATTCATAGAAAATAAAATCACAAATAAAATTAAATAAATCATTAATAATGCTAAGAAAAACTAATAATCAAGCATCTCATATATCAGTGGAATTAGAGGGTAACCTATAGGGACTTTCACCTTGATTGTCATTGGAGCTTACATCCCCAATACAAAGCATAAATTGAAAAAATAATAAGTGAATAAAACTCGCATAATTTTACATAAACCTAAATTTAAATCGACATAACTCATACAGTTGCTTCAAATAATAGAGATTATGGAGCTGACCTTCAAGATGTGCACCACATATCATCCAAATTGTGCACATAGTTAAAAAGGACCTATGTTGCATTACATGAAAATGATGGTTCACCTAGAACATAAAGGAGGGAATTATTTTGAAATCTTAATCTATGGATCCCCAACATTTGATCTCCACTTCTCCAGCTGTAGTGGGTGGTTTAGGTCCTTGTACAAGTCTTGAAAAGTTGCCAAGGCAGAAAGTAAAAAGGAGGGAATTATTTTGAAATCTTAATCTATGGTCAGCATCCGATGGCCCCACTTAATTATTTAAATTAGCTCTATTATGATTATAGGCCATTAATCAGTCATTTTTATTTTTGATACAATATAGAACCTGATCACTTTTGGGCATTCATCCATTTTTGGTGGATTCATGATAGTTGCCCAATATATTATGTTAGCTCCATTCGTATTGTACAATTGCCTAAAATATTTGAGTAGTAACTAATTTGGAGTCAAGAACGAATCATTATATATTTCCCTCTAAAAACCATAGGAAGCATAGAGCAATATTTCACTAGCAAAGAAAATTGAGGAAAAGAAAGAGGGAAAGAAAAGTCGATTCTCAACCATGTAATCTATGTCCTCTTGTTTTGGATAAATAAAAAACTAAACTCAACCAAACGTTAGGTCCAATTAGGTGGTTTTGCTTCTTAAGATCCCATAAATTTTCTTGGAGACCAAACAATTGGAATGAAGCATTACAATAACTAGTAATCACCATTTAGTTCAAATTATATCAATTTTCTGGAGAAAATTTTGAAAAAACAATGATAAGTAAAAAATCAACACTAAAAGTACTCGTACCAGTTTCTTGATCTATAAAAGCAAAAGTTGGTTGAATAATTTTTTGTTAACGATCAAGAATCAATCTCCTAAACAACAAGAAGAAAAAAAAAATCAAATGATGACAAAAAAATCAAGGAAAAAAAAATGGAGCTATAGTCTCGTGGATATATAATAGTGAAAGCTTGCAAAGTGAGGAATGACAAGAACACGATTACAATGAGAAATAACCGCAAGTGTCGTTTTGTCATTTCAAGAAGCAGAGCAGTTTGCGATCTAAAGCAGAGGAACATGAGCATATTTTTTTCTTAGATACATGCAAAGAGAACAATCAAATCTAAAGAACATAGAGATATCACGAACAAAACATACAACAACAGTTGTTTGGTTGCCGAGAAAACCCATGGAAAGGAAAGGAAAGGAAAATCTTGAAAAAAAAAATGTATATGAAAAACCAATTAAATCTAAACAAGACAAAGATATCACGAAGATAACATATAATAGCAGTTATTCAATGAATATCAAATTTCAAAAGGTCATAGGAAAGAAACGGATCATGAAAGGCAACAACGGATACATGAACAAACAAAATGGGAGTGCAAGTGTACCTGAGCAACGAGTAATATACTTTTGTAGACGCTCAATATAATTTCAGATCTGATTTTCACAAGAGGTTCACCCAAGGCTTTAGGCCTTGCTTCTTTAATAGAAACTTTTTCTTTAGAAGCCCCACTGTTTGTACTGCCAATGCTCTTACCATTAGAAGCCAGCTCATCATCAATGCAACCAGTGGTTTCAATATCAGAGGGCCCTCTATCAGCTTCAGTTGAAGAAATATTATTTGCATAATCCATTTCAAGAGTCCAAGATGTCATGACATGCTCTGCAGCTGAATCCCAATCAATCACCATGTAAAGGTCATCCGACTCTTGAGCAGGAAAAAACTTCAAGCCTTTCCTGTGAAATTCTGGCGTGTCACTTTGAGGTTGAGTAACTCCTGCAATGTCTGCAACCATGCTTATGTCAGTCCCAAAGTGAGAATTTGATTGATCATCGACTATTGACTGAGGTTGAATCATAAAAGAATCATCAACTAGAATGCTTTTCTTATTCTTCTCAGAGTGGAAAGAATCACCATCAAACATTTTGATGCCCATGCTTTTGTCAAACATTTTGATGCCCATGCTTTTGTCCCAATTGACTGGATCTCCAACCGGTCCACTCATATACTCAGCAACTAAAACAACAAGGTTTTGCACTAAATAACTACCTACAAAGACTTGAGGTTCTGATCTTGACTAGACAGCCATGGCCAGGGCCTCCTGTTCAAAGTTTTAACAGGTTAGCATCAGCAGCTCTATTGACCAAACCTGCTGCAATCAGGTAATGGTGTTCCTTGTAGATCGACAGCGAAAGGCATCCTTTGGTGAAGTTTGTAATCACCACCAATGTATGTCACAATTGAGCTACCAGCATCTGGGTGGGGCCGGCTCCTTTAACTCATTCACTAGTATGTGCTTGTGTGTGACCGGCTTCTACCTGTCTGAGTAAATATTGCTGTGTCAATTCCACTCATCCTTCCCTTAGAATCCAGGAGAGGATCTCTGCTGTTCCCAGGATTTATGGCTGCATCTGTTTGAATTCATCCACCAATTAGGACTCCGGTTTGGCTGAAAATATCTTAATTCCATCTCCAACTTCTTGATGATATCTTTTGAAGAGTATGGCAGGTCTCCATGAAACATAGCGATTGATTCACCTGCACTGCAAGGCTCTTATAAGCAGTCAGCCAGTGTATTTCTTCTTCCCAACTTGGTTTTGGTTTGAAATGGGAGGGTGTGATCTTGTTCCAGCCCCACCACTATCATCCTTGGATGTGATATTAATCTGTCTTCCACACAAGCCACGATTTCTGACAAAGGAGTTCCCAGAATCTGATGGTATTGGCCCACATTTTCACCATAATTATGGTGCCTGGAGGGATGAAAGAGGACATGCAGTTTGGACACACAGAATGTCACCAAATGTTGACATGGCAGCAGTAGACTTGTCCTTGAATTTGCTCGCGTGTACATCCATCCATATAGATCCCTGTTTCAGCATGTTTTCTCAAGGAGTAAATTCGCTTCCATGAATAAGTCATTCATGCAGTAAACTTTGAGCACAACATGTGATATTAGAACTTTCATCTCCTTCTTTGATGCCACAAATCCAAGTAAGCACAAGCTATGAGATCACCAGTAATAGCGATGGGATCTGGTCTCACCGACAGATTCAGAGTTTCATTAGGATTGCAACCATCAGAAGGTGATTGCATGATCCAGAACATCCTCAAAGCTCTGTAACTTAGCCCAGATTTCCTAACTTCAGCACCTGAGAAAGAATATCTAGATCAATAGCTTCAACGATTTCTAGTTTCCATGCTTTAGTATACCATTGGAAACAGATTTTTCCAACCTTCAAGCTGCTTCTAGAAGTTGGGCCTGCTGAAATTACTCCATGTGCCTCTCACTGCCAGTAAAGTGTTTGGCCAACTTCTTGCATACAGATACCTTTTGAATTTGTGGCATACAAGATGAGTAGCTTTGCTCGCTACCAATGGCTTAGAAAACTGTGCACTCATCAAGCCAACCATTGTCATGACATCATCTCTGTCTTGCCCATGCAGACAAAAACTTTAAAGCTTTCTTGTTGAGGGCTAAATGGGCATGCTACGTAATTGCTGAAAATGAGAAGAGCATTTCAAACCCATCATGATGAATGGCATGAAAACGAATGCATTTCATGATACTCTGCACATCTGGACTATCAAAGGATGGAAGATCTCAAGACTCAGAAATGATGAAACTTGAAAGAAAGACCAATACCAACTGAGTAAAACAAACCTACAGCCAGAGAAACAAAAGCAAACCAGGTGGATGATGCATGGTCTTCAAGGTTGTAAGGGAACTCAACAAAAGTAGCTATTGCTTCAATCATCTTTTCAACCCAGTCCATTTGATCCAATGCATTCTTTGTCAAACACTAAACTCAATGAGTGCTCTTGAATCCAACCAAGAGTTCATGATAGAAGTGCATGGTATGAGTGAGTCTTGCTTGCGAGAGCAGGCCCAAAGCTAATGCAACATGAGATCTCACTTTTGGTTCCCTGCCCAATGCAGTTGGCTTGCATGATGTCTAAGATGCCCTGACCTTTCGTAGAAATTTCATCCTTACAGCACTTATTAAATTTGGCACCAATTGATAATGAAACAGCACTGTCAAAATTAGTGATGCCACTTCCCTTAACAGATGGAGCAGAACATGGTATGGTTTTCTCCCATGTAAGTTTCAGAACCATAAGCTCCTTTCACCCTGTGTTTTAATAATGCTACCTTGGGCGAAGGATAAGACATGAGACCATTTTCAATGCCAATCATTCAGATGACAACCTGCTACTTTTTGGAGCTGGTGCTTCTGATAGAATCTCCTTTGACAAACCAACATTGGACACATCATTTTGAATTGCAGCAGCAGAAATATCAGAACCATTTAAACTTTTCTCAACTGGTCCGTTTTGAATGGTTTCCTTTTGTTTTCTTTGCTAGGGCAGTTGCAACCAAGTTCTGTATCTGGACAGCCTGATTGTCGTACCTTCTCACCAACATTTGGAACATCCTTCATACTCAAAAGCAGAACTGTGAAAATCTGATGACAGTATGCATGAGTAATTAGGTGTCTCCAGTACTACTGTCAGGCTCCATTGCCTCCTCACTAGTCCCATAAAAGTTTCCCAATTTCTGGGATCCAGAATGTTTATTCTGTTTGCCTCGACCAGGATTTTCATGTATATCAGGTATGTTGTCCTCACTTTCAACAGAATCATCTCCTGCAAAATTGAATGTTTTTCCTGCCTGAAAATTTTAATGGAACTCCCTCCTCTGCCGACACACCCAATCTTGTCAAATGGGTGGAAAACTCTTATAATTAACTCCTCGGATCGTGATGCTCCATGACCAGAAACCATAGGAAGGTTAGATGAATAAACTGGCCATGTACTGCCCATATCCAAATAACCCTGAAATGTTGGTACATGTATAGCTGCTAAGAAAATGGTGGCTGCATCTAGTAGTTTTGCCTCACAAAGTGCGGCCGATGTCTTTTGCAATGCACTAGCTGCAACGTGCCAAATCAGAGCTCTCCAGATGTTGTGTTCATTATCTTGGATGGTTACTGAATTAGTTACCTCAATAGTGTCGGATGGTTCAACAACAGCAAATTTTCCAACGGAACTTTGGGAGTCATCTTCACCATGTCTAACAGATTCTGAAGTTTGTTTTATGTTTATCTGACCTGCTTCTGCTTTATTCTCGCTCAGAATGATGTTGACTTCTAAAGTTTTCTCTGAATGATTGGATGGTTCTGTTGACCTTCATTATCACTATTATTAGATGAGTGACCAACTGAATCCCCCATCAAATACTGAGCATTTGGAGGCATAGGCAGATTAAAATTTTGAGGCAGCAATTCATGCAAATGAATTATCCTCCATGTCAGTATGTTGGACAGATGTGTGTACCCTTGGATTAAAACTCCATGAAGAAAATTGATCCACTGGGACCTTTTCTAGTAATACAGACTTTGGAGATGAGGATAAACTTGAATTGTTAGAAATTTGTTCAATTGCTGATTTGGGCTGCACAGCTGATGCAATGAGATCACCAAATCCCTGGTTAAACATCCTTTCTGGCTCCAGAGTTGATTAAGTAAAAGCATCAGAACTCTGGTCACCACCAAAAAAACCTAGATTATCAAGTGATCTTCCAGAAACAGAAATACTATGACCGTTAAAAGCAAGACACCCAGGAATTTTATAATTTCCAAGAGACTGGAGGTTCAAACTATTGGGCTCCATCTCCGAATCCAGTTCAATACCATTTTCATGCTCATCAAGTTTGAACCGTTCATTTCCATTATAATGGAATTCTTCATATTTCTTCCACTGAAATTAGAGCTGTTAAGAGCCTCTGACAAAGTGGAATTGCATTCCTCCACCCTTGCCCTTGCTGTCAAACGTTCAGGAAAAGGTTTGACAACCTTTGTTTCAGTAACCACATACCTCTCATTTTCAAGCAACCCAAACCCATTAGCTACTCTAGGAGGGACAACATAAAGCCTCTCTGGAAATGGTTTCAGTGCTCAACCAGGAACTTCATTCTGGGCTGTTAACATCTGGATGGGGACTCATGCATGGCTCCAAGACGTTTGCTCCATTAGTTAAGAGTCTAGCAGCGTACCAGCATTGTAATGAATGAGAGCAGCAGTATGCCACACATTACTTTCTGTTTGCTGAAGTCTGCTCAGACTCCCACCAACAGAAGATTGGCCATTTCGGACATTTCAAAAAATGCCCAACCTTGCAGAAATTCAGGGATTCTAGCAGAATAAGGAATCCGACTTCCACACATGTGAATGCGCCCTTCAAAGACACGCCCCCACCTAAAACCATCATTCACCATCAGCTGCAGTGTCTTCAGAACCAAAGGTGAATCCATCTGAATGCTAGAAGCTTTCACAGGTAAGTCAACCAGAGCACCATTGCCAGCAGGTGACTTTCAACTAGAACCTTCATCCACTTGGCTGGAAATGAGAGGATCAGAGCAAATGGTCTCCACATTATTTTTCAGGATTGAATTCTTTTCAATTGGTTGACTTGATTGCATCATGTTTTTAACAGAGCCAGAAGTTATCTCAGGCTCAAAAACAAGGACTACCAATGGAGGAGGGTCTTTGTTTTCTTGTCCTGCTGCGCAAGTGCCATCCATTGGTATGTATACTTAGCAATGGTAACACTAGACTGAACTGAAAATACAAAAAGACCAAATGCAGAATCCTTCGTCCTCTTCTTGTTTGAAATTTTCTCTCTAAGATCACATGCCCAGACATCACAGGAGCTCTACACCTTTGAGAATACCTTTACTTACAGAGTTTCCATCTTACTCAAAAACTCCTAAGGCTCTTTCCAATGAGATCACTGTCTCGTTCAAATTTCCTGCAGTAGATATGATAAGATCCAGCATATTATATGCTTCCTCTGGCAATGACACTTGGTAAAGCAAAATCAGCAGCTGAATTTGGGGTTCCCCATCAGATGGGACTTCAAAATATCTAAAATTCTAGCTGACACATCCATGGTAATCCAATCTCCACCACAGAGAAAGCCTTCCTCTACAATGCCGACCAGAGAACAGAGCTGAACCCCAATGAAGTACCAGTTCAAGATCAAGATTCACTAAATCATTTGGATTATCAGGCTCTGTAAGTCTGATATGTGCCACCATTCACGGAGCCTTGTCAAGCAACTGATTTTCATATTCAACTGCACTAACCTGAAAGTGGAAACGTGGATGGACTTAGTCTAGTTTTGTTTGTTTGTTCAGTTTAATAAGTCCATGAAGTGTTGATCTTTAGCTTTACTGCGGTAGCTGTGTTTTCCTAATTCTTAGCATTGTTTGTTGTTCTTTCAGGCATTGTGAGACTATTATGTACAGTGGGAAATATCTGGAAAGAGGTTAAGCAGTTAAAAGCCCAAATCTTCCCTCTTATTCTTCTCTATTAAATTCAAATGTATCAAAGTCCACATAAGATGCCGAATATCCTGAGAGTGCATAGAAGTTTCTGAGATGAACTATGATACATCGATGCAAGATAGGGGAAAACTCTACACCTACCTCAAGTACCGCTGATGGTCAGAAAAACGCCAAGTCAAAGGAAGGGCCAGACTGGAATCCAGACTTAAAATTCAGGAGTGTAGGCAACCTACTAGGTTGTCCCTGTAGGCTTTAACCACCCCAACTGCGTTGTATCAAGTAAGACTGTTATTAACTGACCAAGAATCAAAGTTTGGAGTTGAAAATATGTTTAGAAATCAAATTGCAGGTAGAAACTAAATGGGAAGATCATCCTGGCCTCCAGAAAATCTTGGATGTTATAGAAATGCTACTAGAGGAGAGTGGCTTGGAGTCATCTAATTTGTTTGGGTTTGGTAGTGTGGTTGATTCAAATAATGATGGTTACTGGGGATAAAAAAAAGTTATGTCAGACTCCACAGTGATTAAGAATAGTGCATCTGAAGGTTTGGGGTTAAGGAAGTGCAGTGGAGCCCATTTTATGGTGGCTCAGTAGAGAATGAGAATAATGGGTGGTTTGGACCATGTCCAGATTGCCTTGCTGAGTTGGGAATCCATGTTGGAGATCTTCCAGAGAAGGTGGAAGATAATGAAACTCATTCGGAGAAATCGATTGTGGGTGCCAGAGCAGCAGATAATGCCTAAATGAAATGGCAAGCAATAGTAGGGACTCAAAAAGTGTGATCTCTAATTCATTACAGAGTAGGAATGCAGTCGACACTATGGTGGAAAAGGCAGAGGTGAGTTCTGAAGTTTGGGTTTCTGAAGGGAGTAGATCCACTGCAAATCAGATGATTGAGAAGCTGCATGATAAATCTGGGTATTTATTGGAGACTAAAGCCGTTTCTATGACAAGTGAGCAAGAGAATAACAGTCAAGAGCTAGAAATGGTTGGTCCTCTCTCAGACCACTTAGAAAAACTCCACCAAGACTTCACCCTCTCCTACTCACAGTTTCAGCTCTCAAAACATTTTTCCAAGCCTCTCCCCTATTCTCTCTCAAAAACCTTAGAAACACACCCACCCCCCACAGCTTCTTTTTATTTGCTCCGGTTTTCCTCTGCTGGTTTTTCCGTCATGATCACAAAAATCCCTCTGCTAGTTTCTCTCCTCCTCTCCAACATTCCCACACACTCTCTCTCTAACAGTTCCCCCAACCTGCTCTCTCTGCTCTAACCAACTCCCACACTGCCAAAGGAGCCTCCTGCTCTCTTGGTTTTCTCTGTCTTTCTCTGAAATCTACCAACAGAATGGAGGGTCTACTGCCACGTGTCCCACAGGTGGTTCCAACTAGGGATAATGCCACTAAAATGGTTGCTTTGGATGTTCTTGGCAAGAAAAAAACGTGTCTTATAATCAGAAAAACATATAAAACGGGTTATGAGAAAGACTGCTATGAAGGAACCTACAAGTGGGAGATCAAACGAGAAGATCATATATAGACTCAGTAAAGTAGCTTGATGATAGATCCATGTGACAACATATCCAAATATGATTTTCAAGGCTTAGTAGTTAACTCAAGAAGATAAACCAACATCAAGAAAAAAAGTACCAACCATTTCTGCAAAAACCCCTGTCCAATGAGGCCAAAAGGTCCGTTTGGGTTCCAAGAAACCAAAGAAAAAGAAGAGAAAATGAAAATAAAATTTTACAGGGCCAAAAGATTGCATTAGGACCAGTCCAGAGATGGGATTCACCCTTTCTCGGCATCCAAACTAACTAAACTAAATTAAATCAACATTAGATCATCTGAACAGCAACGGAGCATAACCCAAGAAAAAAAAAACCAGTTCAGTTGAAGGGTTTTTCTGTTGATGGTCATAATCGGTTTATCCCACGCACCAATAAAAAAAAATAAAAAAAAATTTCAAGAACTCATAATCGGTTTTTTCAACGAGAATTCATTCATTGAGAAAACAGAGTACATTTACAAGAAAAATGGGTGAAAATAAAACTTCAGAACTAGGTTTTCAACTTACCTGTGAGGAAGCTTTCAGAGAGAGAAAGACGTCGAGATCATTGAGAATGAGAGCTGAGTAGTGCGATTCTTGAATGGGTTTTATAGATTGATGTTGGCAGCTCAGCTTACTCCCCACTTTTGAAGCCAACGGTGCTCTTGGACAAGAGCATGCTCCCACTTTTGAAGACGTCACGTGAGAGCTGCCTTCTTGAGCGAGTTCTGATGCCGTTAAGCCCACAATTATAATGAGTTTTATTAAATTATTTAAATAAAAAAGGTATGTTTAGGATAGAAATTGTACTTTTTTTTTAATTAGGTAAGGACACTGTCAATAAATCATTCCCCATAATATTTCAATGTTTTATTTATTCGTAAAAAAAATATTTATTTCTATTTTTTCACTTTTTTGTTTTATTTTATTTTATTTTTCTCGAATTTTTGTAATATATATTTTAAACTTGTAAACTTAAGAAATTTTTTAGAAAATTTAAAAGAAAGCAAAAAAGAAAAATATTACAAAAATGTAGCAAAAAAAACAGATTTTTTTCTATTACAAAATATATATATATATATATATATTAAATCATTTAATAATATTTTTTTTTAAAACTGCCCTTTTTTATTTAAAAAAAATGAGTAAATAATCCCTTAATATTTTTTTCCCTTGAAAGTAGAGGGGAAAAAAGCACACTAAAATGATATTTGATTCCTCAAAAGTAAATTAGAAATAACTAAGGGCAATATTCCTTCAAA
>JAJJMF010026115.1:735-12518 GCA_022058775.1 Vitis hybrid cultivar
AAAGAGCATTTTGGGCCGTTTTGGAAATGCCTTGAGGAGACATCACCTATGCTTGAGGAGACATAATGCCATTTTTTAATGAAAAAAGAGTTTTTAATTCCGTTTTTTTTGCTGAATCTCTTTATAATAATTATATGAACCCAAGGAAAAAAAAAAAAAATCGGCCCAGAAAATATTTATTTTAATTTTTTTGTCCAAAAAATAGGGAAAAATAGGGAAAAATAGTAAAAAATACCAAAAAATAGTGAAAATATTTTTAAAAATTGTATTTCACATGGGAAAAATATTTGGAATAGGAATCCATGAATTAATGCAACTTATCTCTCAAAAAATTTTTTTTTTTTTGAATTTTTTACAAATTTAAATAGGGTGATAGTATCTTTTTCACAAATTTAAACTATGCAAAAATAAGAGACAATTATATGCAAATATATAATAAAAAAAATAAACACAATTGCATATAATTTAAAAGAGTTAGGGAAGAGAGAGTGCAAACACAAGAGTTTATAGTGGTTCGACACTTCCTTGCCTACGTCCACTCTCCTCAACCTCCTAACCGAGTGAGGGTTCCACTATCTTGAAGCTTCAACCAAGCTTCCAATCTCTTTACAATTGGATTATGGTTCCAATTCACCCTCTTGGACTTTTGGCTCCAAGCACCCTTTACACTTCTTCAAGAGATATCCCTCTCTTGAACAACCTCTCAAGTGATACCCCTCACTTGAGAAAATTCCTCACAAAGATATACAAATAATGATCTCTCAAAATCCTAGTAATAGAACTTTAGGTTCAAAGATACAAGAAAAACTAGGATTGAATGGTGCACTAAAGATATGCAAGTTTTGGAATAATGGTGCACTAAAAAATACTCTTCCAAGGCTCAAATATAATCAAGAAAGATTTGAGAAGGTTTTTGCTTATGAAACAATGAAGATTGGAGCCTTTTTATAGAAGAAAAAAGCCAAACTAGCCGTTGGGGGTTCGACCGATCGAGCTAGGGGTCGACTAGTTGACTAGCCGTTAGGAAAAGTGACCGTTGGGTCTCAACCGGATCTCGACCGGACCTCAACCGGTTGAGGTTCAACCTTGACCGGGAAGAGAAGGCCACTGGGAGAGAGAGAAACTTTTTGGCCTCCTTCAACCGGTCCTCGACCGGACGAGCACAACCGGTCGACCGATTGAACCGATTGAGCCATTTTTTTGGCTCAACACTCAACCTTTTTCAACTTAAAACCTTTTAACACAAGTTTGAAAATCATTTGACATAAGGTTTTAGTTGAAAACATGAAATCATCAAATTCTTAATATATTTAAAACAATATTACTCTTGGATGATTTTGGTGCATAAATAAAGAATGAAATGCATGAAAGTCCTAGTGCACCAACAACCTTACAAAGAGATCTTAAGAAGCTTTGGTCTTGAAAAACTCTTATCTTTGAGGTGGTATTCTTCTTCATGATTTCTCCTTGGCTTGGTTTGTCTTTGGACTGCCACTTTGGAAGTCGTCTTGCCTAATCACACTTGAAATATGATCATTAGTTCTAAATCTTGTTTTGTTATCATCAAAATCAAGATTAACTAAACCTTGGTTTCACACTTTCAAATAGTTTTAATTCCACTCCATTTTTCAAATATTTTTTTTAATTCACAAATTTTCTTCGATTTTCAAATAATCTTTCGTTTTCCTTGATTTTTTTAATAAACATGAATGAATTTTTCATAATTTCGAAATAATGGAATTTGTGATATTAATTCATGAAAAATAAATTGGGCTTGGTGGAGGCCCTACATATGAGTTTTCTCTTCTGATTGTTAGTTGTTATGCTTAATGAGTCTTATTTGATCCTTGCCTTGCTCTTTGATATGTATGCGATGAGCCAAAATGTCTTACCCTTTAAAAATAAAACAAAAATAAGTGACGACTCCAAGTCATTTTCTAAACAATAAAATCATTTTCAAAATAAAAAGCTCGAGTGGAAGCGCATGAGCCGAAATGCGGGGTCCACACCTACTAATATAAGAGTAATCACACAAGTTTTATAAAATTTATAAAATGGTTGATTTAAGGGCATTTTTATATCTCACTTTAACTCTTTTTTATTTATTTTATTTTTCTCTTTTACTCAAATAATTATTAGAAACAGTTTGATATTTGCATTAAAGGTTTATTTAAATATTTAATATTGTTATAAATCTTTAAATTGAGTAGAAACCTTTTCAAAGAAACTCCTATTTCTAAATATTTCTAAATTTTCCTTTTTTAAATAACTTTTTAAAATGGTATTTTTCGAATTTAATTTTCAATATAAAAAAGAAGGATAAATTTCTTCTCTCTTTTGATTTTTAATTTTTGTTCTCTAGTAAATAGACCGTGTCTATACCATTCAAAAACCTATACTTGTATATTTTTTTAATTTAACATAAAAATACAAACAAAAAATGGTAAGAAAGAGTATATACATATTTTTAGAATATTCAATGTAAAAAATTAATTGTTTAAATAATTAATAATAGGAAAGTTCTTACTAAGAAGGAAAGTATAAAGAAAATATAATATCCTAATAGAAAATTAAGAAAATATTTATTTGGTATATTTTTTTTTATATAGAAAAAGTGTAAAATATATGATAATATTGATTGAGAGTATTTTATATATAAAAAAGTGTACAATAATAAGTTAAATCTGGCTAGGTTTATTCAATTTCAAAGTAAAAAACAAATAGCACCCTAGAGTTGGTGCGGAGGTGAATTTCAAACACTTAATTAGATTTTATTCAAATAAGTAATTCGTAACTTGTATGGAAATGATTTTGAGATTGCTAGAAGTGTTTTTTAATGTTCAAAACATTAATATATAGAAATTAGTTCTTTAGCAAACTTTATAAATGATTGTTTGGTTTTTTAAGAAACCCTTTACAAAGATTATTTATTTATTTTTATAAATGAGTAATAAGAAAACTAATTTGGTTGTTTTTCGAAATTTTCAAATATTATTATTTTTTTAATAATATTTTTATCTTCTCATGATAATAAGAATATTTCATAGAAAAAAAAGGGTTTTGATTTTTTTTTAATCTTTATATTTAATGTCATCATCATTTCATGTGTTTACTTATAAGAAATTACATTTATACCAAAATGTGTGACATATCAAGGATTTATGGATAATATCCATGGATTAACAGTAAATTCATTTGCAATTTGTGTGGTAAGATGGTAAGACCGACCCATCACAAATAAATTTTTCCGAAATAATTATTGTTATTTGTATTGAAGTGTTGTTTATTTATAGTGGGAGGTACTCATGTATTGAAAGTAATAGAAATGGTATGTCTGTATACCTCTAGATCCATAGTATCTCGTGTATAGTGGAACTATCTTCTAGTATTTTTCAATCTATATCATTATTTGTCTTATTACATATCAAATATGTTATTTGTAGCAACACCTTCTGATAATCCTAACTGTGAAATAATAATCTCAAATCCTCTTGGATGTCTTATAAACTGATATACCCCTCACCTTGCTTCCAAAAATTGGTCTACCTTTGTGTTCATCACAAGAGCTAGACACTCCCATATGTGAATTTATCATAAACTAAGTTTACAATATGTTTACATCTCTTTGGAAGTTAAAGGTACCAACCTAGCATGAAGGGAAGATACAATATTCAACAAATATCCTAAATGGATGTGGAAAGTAATGAGAAAGTAATAATCAATCTCACTATGTCTATCAAAGTTCAATATCTTCTTTCCATTACTCTATGCAATGGAGTCCCTAGTGCACACAATTGGGATATTATCCCATACTCCTTATGGAAAGAATTAAACTTACTAGACACACTACCTCAATCTAATTGAGGTGTCTTGATATGTTTACCCAATAGGTTCTTTGATTTTGCCTTAAATTCAATGAATTCATCCAAGGCATCGAATTTCTTATCTACATATTGAAACCTAGAGTATTAATTAGTAGAATGATCAAATGCCCATACTTTCCATGCATAAATACAAAAAAGGTTCTTACATGTTAGTATGCACTAACTCCAAACATTCCTTGGTTTCATGTCTTTTAAAAATAAAGAGGTCTCCTCGTCATTTTACCATATATACAGGAATTGCATACTAAAAGATCCTTTGGAAAAAAAGGGTCTAGACTTGATTTGTCTTTGGATCATGTTTAGATTAACATGATCAGTCTTCAACTTACCATAACTTGGCATTAATATTTGGTATCAAAACTTACCGAAAGAAGCTCATATATAACTACCACAATTTAGTAACTTTCAAGCCTAACAAGTGGGGCTAAAAAAAAGCTCAAACAAACAAAAGGAATTGGATCCATATGCAATCCCGTAATAGCATACCCTTTGCTCAGCCTTACTTCAAACAACTGTATCTCCCTCGTTTCAACTCCGAATTACGAACCATTTTCAACGTTGGATTCATGACATAAAAGTAAGAGATAAAGAATACTCAAAGCATGACATAGAAATCCAATAAACAAATAAGGGAGCATACCTCAAAAATGTGTAAAATAGGGCAATGCACTTACATAAGAGAGTGAGGGTTAGTTTATTAGTAAGGCTCCTCTTTTCATATATAATTTTAATACATTTTGCAAGAAAATTTTCATTAAAATTTAATAAATTTTGTTTTATTTTTCACGAAATTATTGAATGTCCTTTTTTTTTCTTCCAAAGCGGTGGGTGTCATAGCATAGACTCTTAAGATAAAAATTAAAGATAATTATTAAATATTTAAATATTATTATTACATTTACTTTAATATAATTTAAATGTTTAAAAGTAAAAAATAAATAAATGAATAAATAAATAAAAAGGTTAAATGGGGCTATCAAAGCAGGTGGTGATCAAATATATATATTTAATCAGTTAAACTATTTTCATCATAAAAGAAAATGGCAAAAGTAATAATGTATGTACTATTATCATAAAAAATGAAGTTCAAAGAATTATTAAAGGCATTGTTTATTTTTATTATTTTCATTTCCACAAATTATTAAAAAAAATCAATTTAGATTATATTAGGTAAAACACAAAGAGGAATAGTCTGAAGTGGGATAACAAATATGCTTTTCATTATTCATCAATATTTTTTAAAAAATGGTAAAAATTAAATCAACTAAAACAAAAAAAATATTAAACCTAATAATAAAACTATTGAATCATAATAAAACAGTTAGGTAGTAGTTGCTATCAACTTATAAATTTAGAAATATTTTATTAAAAGCAACAAGAGAATTCTCTTTGTCCAGGAATATCCAAATTGGAGGTGGTATGCACCTTACGAGAGGATTCAATTGGTAGTATCGTGCAACTGATTTATGTTCCAAGTTGTAAACGCCCATGTCAAAACGATAACCATGATAACAGGACTCAATCTCATCCTCTTTGTCCATGCAATATATGGACTCGCCCTTTTTGTCCAAGAAGTATATGGAGTTGGCTGACATCCTGGAACTGAAATAGAATGGTTGTCTCCTAGGAATAAAGGAGCATCACCCAAATCCTCTTTCTTAACCCACCCGACATTCCTACCATTATCTGCTACCTTACAAATGAAAAATTTTCTTAGTAAGAAAATTAAGCCTAAACTTGGAAACCCCAAAGTAAATCACCTTCAACAGATTCTACCAGAAAGGCTGACCGAATTATTCCATTACCCAAAAGACTTTCGACAACTTATTTAAAAGAAATTGAACGAGATGTATCATTGATCCCTAAATTCTCCCTTTGGAGCATCAAATTATTTTATTAAACATACTTAATATAGTTAATAAATTAAATTAAATTAAATCAATTAAATTAAATTCATATGTCAAACACACTTTAAGTTTATTTTCAAAATGACTGTCTAGTTCATACACGTGAAACCTGACACTGCATACATACCCATATGATTTTAAGCATTCAACCTTAGTGTACTAAAGTCTTAGATATGTCTTATTAAGTATAGTTTAAGTTAAACGTGTTGTTGACTAAAGCTAAAAGAAACTAATCGTATCCATAGAAAAAGCAGTTTTTGGCATCATGAAAGAGAAAAGGGAAAAATCATGACATCATTTGCAAAACCGAAAAATTAAAGAAAATGAAGAAAATCTTGTGCATATGAATTTATCGACCTAGTCTTGCATTCTGATCTCATTTATGTAATTCTCCTACAATGCCCATACGACAATGAACCATAGGTTTCTTGTTTCTTCTCAACAGAAACTCCATAGCTGAGCAAAATTTTGAAGAAAGAGAGAGAGAAAACAGAAAATAGACAAACCAAGAAAAACAAGAAGCATGATCGCATTGAAACAAAAGAAACTTTATCAGATGTTCAGATGCAATATGAAAACCGAAAAAGTTACAAACAATGCTTATACACAAGAACATCTCCAAGGATTTCTCCATTTCTTGAAAACTACATTAAACGAAACCTAAAACTATGCACCTTCATCAAATTCTACTTCCGTGATTCTTGAAAGAATGGTACAGTAGTATGCTTTAATGGAGTTGAAACCAGGAAAAGCAAGAAGCATAATCCCCTCAAGATACAATATTAAAATGCAGAACCAAAAATTGCAATGCCTAAACACAAGAACATGCCAAGAATCTATAGATTTCTCCCTTCCTTTAAAGCAACATTAAACGAAACCTAAAAGTGCTCCATCAATCATACTTGAAAAGAAAAACAAGAAACAGATTATAACACAAGAATAATCAAAGGCAAAAAAAAAAAAAAAAAAAAAAAAAAAAAAGAATGTACAGAAAAAAAAACCATTGAAAGATAGAGAAAATTTATTTCATCAAATTCTGCGTCTGTCACCGTGTTTCTTTAGTAGATGTTCTCTGTAATATGCTTTATCAAGAAATGTCAGTCCACATTTCCCATGGCGACAAAAGATATAGTTCATGTGGCAACAATTGAAGTGCTCTTGTCTTGTCGATTCTTTGCTCTTCATTTTCTTCGGGCAATAAGCGCATCTCTCCTCACCCTGCACTAGAGGAGGTTGTTCTAGTTGCATCGCATTGTTGTTGTGTTGCATTCCAGCCATAAAACAGGTGGAAAAGGTAATTGAAGTGAAAGATTGGCAAAGATATGTGAGTGCGTTTAATGTGATGTATTTGTATTGATAACAACTTGATTAATAGGTTAAAAAAGATGAAATTGTATTTGTGATTTTAACTTCTTTTTATGTATTTTCTTGAAACAATCAATTTTTGACATAAATGCCCTTAATTATTTCAAGTATTTAGATATAGGTTTAATATATATATGTTAATAACAAACTTGAATTTTGTTTTGTTTTATTTTGTTTTTAAATAAATACTGAACCCTTTACTATAAAATTGAAGCAAATTCTTTTAAATAAGCTGCAAAACCTTTCTTTTAATAACTTTTGTCATTGTCATAGTTTTCCCAAGCTTAAAGGGTTTTATTTATTGATTTTTTTCATATATTATTTGGGATTTTTTGGGAATTTTCGATTCTTTCAGCAAATGAGAAATTTTTTAATATTATTTAATTTTAATTTTTAATGAAAAATGAAATTGTTACTAAGGGTGGCAAAGTTTGATCTGATTTGCAACATGCTTTTCATAGTTTGGATTGAGTATAATTGGATTTGAGTCAAATTCATGTTAGCTTGTATAACTTGTTTAATGAATAAGTTGTTTTTGAGTCAACTTGCATAACATGAATTCGATCCAAATTGACATATTTAACGTAATTATAACTTTAAAGTACTATTTAACTTATATTTGACACATTTTAAATTAATAGATCAATTAAGTCATAAACATATTTAGTTGAGGCATTAAATATATAAACTAATATAGAACACATGTAGTAGAATGTGTAGGCTTTGAAATGATATGAACACCACCTATAACTAGAAATTGCCACCCCTAACTATTACCATATGAAACTTGTTTCCGAATTAAATTTGGTACCTATTTAAGTATGATAATAACAATCAAGTTGTAATTAAAACAATGTAAATAATCTACTATTTAAGAGGAAAAATTTATTATATATAAATTTTAATATTAAAAACACAATTCATCATGTTGTAAGCTGTTAGAAAAATTAGGCTAATCCAAGCCCATGGTAATCACCCAGGAGGGGGGGGGGGGGGGGGGTGAATAAAGTAATAGTCTCTTTTTGCAAATTTAAACTATGTGAATGTAAGAGACAAATATATGCAAGTATATAATAAAATGTAAAGGCAATTGCATATAAAGTAAAGGAGTAGGGAAGAGAGAATGCAAACACAAAATTTTTATAGTGGTTCGGCGCAACTCGGCCTACATCCACTCTCCTCTAGCTTCAATCCCAAGCTTGAGGTTCCACCAATTCAAGGTTTCCAAACCAAACCTTTAAGCAATACAATTGGATTATGGTTCCAATCCACTATCTTGGACTGTTGGCTATAAGCACTCGTTACACTTGTCAAAAGATACCCCACTCTTAAGCAACCCCTCAAATGATACTCCACACTTGAGAATCCCTAAGTGATACCTCACACTTAGATTCTCAATCTCAAAGATATATAAATAATTTCACAAACTCCTAGTACAAAACTTTAGACTCAAATGATACAAGTAAACTAGGATTGAATGGTGCACTAATAATATGCAAGTTTTAGAACAATGGTGCACTTAAAACACTCTCCTAAGACTCAAATATATTTTTTTTAAAAATGCTTAGGAAGATTAAGCTCATGAAACAATGAAGATTTGAACCTTTTTATAGAGGAAAAAAAGTCAAACTAGTTATTGGGGGTTCGACCGATTGACTAGCCGTTAGCATTTAATGTTTGGTAGGTGAGTTAGACCTCGACCGCCCCTTGACCGAACCTCGACTGATTGAGGTGGGGGTTGATTGGTTGAGGTTTAACCTTTGACCAGTTGAACAACCATTCTGGAAGAGAGAAAAGGTTTTTTTTGCACCTCTTAACCAGTTGAACTGAGGGTCGACCGGTTTCTCATCCGATTCAACCGGTTGAGCCATTTTTGGCTCAACAACCAACTTTTTCAACTTAAAACCTTTTAAACAAGTTTGGAAAACATTTGACACAAGGTTTTAGTTGAAAATATGAAATCATCCAATTTTAAAATATTTAAAACAAAATAACTCTTGGATGATTTTGGTGCACAAGTAAAAAATGTAATGCATGAAAATCCTAGTGCACCAACAACCTTACAAAGAGATCTTATAAAGTTTGGGTCTTGAAAAACACTTCTCTTTGAGGTCTTCTTCTTCTTAATGATTTCTCTTTGGCTTGATTTGTCTTTTTAATTGCCAGTTTGGAAAATGTCTTGCCTAATCACACTTGAAATATAATCATTAGTTCTAAACTTTGTTTTGTTATCATCAAAATTGAGATTAACCAAACCTTGGTTTCACAATCTCCTCATTTTTTATGATGACAAAACCAAGGTTGCTAAAAAGCTCCCCCTCAATATATGCTCCTTTGAATTTAGAAACTTTAAGGGGTATATTAAGGGTGCTCAAAATGATATAATCAAACATAAATAGCATAAAGAGCAATTTAGCAATTGACAAGATATTATTATTAAATATGATGCATGCAATTATAACCAATAAATCACATAGCATCAATAGGAATAGGATTGCTAAACAATATTAACATTTCTTCTCAAGTTAGCAACCTACCATTACTTCTCTTCCTTTTTGTCATCAACAAAAAGTCTTAATAAAGCATATAAGAGGAACCACATGATATCAAAAGATAAAAATAAACAAACATAATATAATTTCTCATGAAAATGAATCTCCCCTTTTTTCATTTGAGAACATTTTCCAAATAAAAGATTGCTCAACCTTAGAGCATTCTCAATTTAAAGCATGATTTGGAAAAGATCTATGGGAGAACATATGCATTTAAAAATATATATAACATGCATTGAATAACACTATTAGAGCACACAAGCATATGATCATTCAATTTTACCTAGGTATATATTAAAAAAAAAAATCTTCTTTTTAATCCAAACCTTGGTTTAACAAATATACCAATTTTATCAATATGATACCAAAAGTTCTATTATTAACAAAAATTATACCAAGTGTTAGAAAAATGATGAAATGATATTGAAATTAAGCTTTAGAAGGGATACCATTACCAATATTATCAATGTATTCTGTCCAAGGTAAGCATATCATCCTTCTTGCATGGATCCCTACAAAACAAATTAAGTAACCTTTGGTACCCATATATAGTTGGGTCATAGAGGGTTAATCTTTCCTCCATTTGGAATCCAAAATAATTTAGAGTTTTGAAGAACATGATGATATTTTCTTAAGGGACAAATGTCACTAATGTGACCTCCTCTTCCACAACAATTGCAAATAGTTGAAAGTGAAAAACTAGAGACTTCCTTTACAAAATAATTCTTAAAATATTTTTTATTTTTGAAAGGCTTGTAGCCTAGCCCATTTTTATCAAAAATGCACTTTTGACTTGTCAAAATCATATCAAAAGTCTTTTGACCATTTGAGAATTTTTGTAGAGAGGATGTTAACCATTCATTTTTCTTTTTCAACTCCTTATTTTCTTTTTCAAAAGAGATTTTTGCCTTCTCAATATTTTCAAATTTTTCCTTAAACTCATTGAGCTCATTTTGAAGACAAGAAATCTTTTTCTTGGGAGAGATATTTTTGAACCCAAGTTTTTCAAGATCAAAATATAATTCTTGAAGTATATCTTGAAACTCACTATAGTTAGAGTTGGAATTTACCTCATCTTCATGTTCCTCCAAAGCCATGAAGCACATGTTGGCATCCTTATTTGTGCATTCTTCTTCCATGGAGTCTTCATCACTTTCACTTTCACTTTCTTCCTCATCATCATCATTTTTTGAAGCCTTAAAAGCTATACTTTTCTTATTTTCTTTAACTCTTTGATGATTGTTCAAATTTATCTCATGAGTAATGAGTGACCCAATAAGTTCTTCAAGTGGGAGCTTGGTGAGATCCTTTGCTTCTTGAATAGCCGTCACATTTGTTTTCCATTTCTTTGGTAGAGACCTTAAGATCTTCATGACTTTCTCTACTTCGGTGTAGGTCTTTCCCAAGGCTTCGAGTTCATTCACAACCACCATGAACCTAGAAAACATCTCTACAATAGATTCAAAATCCTTCATAGAAAATAATTCATAATCATGCACACTGTTGATTCTAGACTCTTTAACTTGGTTGGTTCCCTCATGAGTGATTTCTAATAGTCTCCAAATTTCTTTAGCCAACTTACATTGCCAAACACGATTAAAAATCATTTCTATCAATAGCACAATGTAATATATAAACGACTTTGGCATTTAATTGAACTTTCTTTTTATCAAGCTCATCCCATTATTGCTTAGGTTTTGGAACCATCATTTCATTTTCTAATTTTGAAGGAATATGGGGACCATCTTCAATGACATCCCATAGATCAAGATTAATAGATTGTAAAAACCAAGACATTTTTCCTTTCCAATAGGAATAATCGGTTACCGTAAAGAATGGAGGTCGGGTGGTTAAAAAACTTTCAATGTGAAATGAACTTGATGGATTAGCCATTACCTCTTAGATGGTTAAGTCTTAAACAATAGGCCTAGTTCTGATACCAATTGTTAGAAAACTTAGGCTAATCCAAGCCTATGGCAATCACCCTAGAGGGGGGTGAATAGGATGGTGGTCTCTTTTTGCAAATTTAAACTATGTGAATGTAAGAGACAAATATATGCAAGTATATAATAAAA
>JAJJMF010026115.1:25979-44291 GCA_022058775.1 Vitis hybrid cultivar
CTTTTTTTTTTTTTTTTTTTTTTTAATTACTTTAAAAAATTTTAATTACATTAAAATAAATATATTTTATAAATAATAAAATTATTATATTTTTTATAACTTATTTTATTAAAAAAATTTATTATTATCTATATATTAAAAATAGTAAAATTAAATTTTAAATTAAATTAATTTTAAAATTAAATTAAATTAAATTTTAAAATTAATTTTATATGTAAACGGGGCGGGGCGGGGCGGGATGGGGCAATACCCGAACCCACCCCAAACCCGTCCCGGGTTTTAAAAAAAAATCCCATACCCGTCCCAAACCCGTTTAATAAATTTTAACCCTGTCCCATTAGGGGCGGGGCGGGGTGGGTACTCGAAAAAACCCGCCCCGTTGCCATCCCTAAGAGATGGGGTGTCGCGGGTGGTGCGTGCAGCGGCGATGGAGAGGGTTGGTAGTGGGAGAGTGAGACACGCTACTAGTGTGAGGTAGAGGTGGAATAACGGCGCCGTGGTGAACAGATCTAGAAGCTAAGGGAGAGAATGGAAGGAGAGAGGAAAGAGGGGTGGGCGAAAATGATATATATATATATATATATATATTGAGAGAGAGAGAGAGAGAGAGAGCCATCTTTTTATTTTATCATCTTTTTATTTTAAAGATAAAATATAGGACATCCCTAAAGTATCAAGAATTATACTTCAACTTTCCAGGTTTATAAAATTATATTGATATTCCATAGACCAATCATAGTTTTTTGTTTTAAAAAATAGAAATTAATTTTTTAATTTTTTTTAAAATAATTAATTTTTTTTTCACAAATTAACTTCAAATTAAATAATGATATTTGTTTTTTGACGGAATAAAAAAAGTCAAAATATTTGGTTATTTCTATTTAACTAAAAGTAACTCATTGACATCAACCAACATAATTAAATTAAATTTATTGAAAATAAATTTACTTTAGTTATATTGATTAATATCAACAAAACACTTTTAGCTTAATAGAAAAAGCCAAATATTTTGGTTTTTCTATTCAACCAAAAAACAAATACCATCCAAAGATTTAATGTGTTGAATTTGTTAACAAGTCCATTAATGTTTAAAAATAATTTAAAACTTAAATAATAAACTTATTAATACCATAAATTTGTGAATATAATAAAATATTATTTTTTCTAACATATAATAAAATAATATACTTTCTATTAAAAATATAATTTATGATTTTATTATAATATTACTATTTATATTTTACTAAAAACTATATATTTTTTAATTTATTTGTAATTACAAAATTATTTTCATTTTCAATAACACTTCAATTAAATTTAATTAATTAATATTATATAAATTGAATTTAAAATGTTTTTACAAAATTAAAATAAATTAAAAAAAAAAAACCATTTATCCAAACAAGTCTTCTTTTATCCAAACAAGTCTTTTTATTTTTTTATCGAAATTTAAAAATAAAATAAAAAGCATTTTTAACTTGAAAAATGTTTTTTTAAAAAATTAAATGTTTGACAAAATTTAGAAAACACTTTTAAAAATTTGAAAAATCACTTGTAATATTTTTTAAAGAAATACTTGATAAGTAATTCCCTTAAAAATACTTTTAAAAAAATGTTTTCACTAAAAACACTTCCAATAGAAACACGACTAAACACAATCTTTCTTACAAATATCTAATATTCCCCAAAATAACCTGAATTACAATCTTGATATTTCTTCTAATTTGAAAAGTGGATTTTTTTATTTTTTTTAGGAGAGTCTCATTGTGGACCCCGTATTTCCGCTCATGCGTTTCCCACTCGATGGCAAGCTCGATTTTTATTTGAAAAATGATTTTATTGATTAAGGAAAATGACTTGGAGTCGCCACTTATTTTTGTTTTATTTTAAAAGGGTAAACAAAATAAGAAAGAAAAACCCTAAGTGTGACTCATTATTTTGGAAAAGGTGATCTACGAAAAAAATTGGATCGGGTTCAGGGGTCCGCTTACTTGTCGGGAAGGTACGACAAAAAACCGTAACACCCCTCTAAGTCCCTAAGTCGGGTCTCTACTAATAAAATTGAATCAATCATGGCAATGGATGAGTAAATCAATGAATACCCAGGATAAATAGTGCACATGTGAGAATCGGGACATGCATAGACAATGATTAGAGGAAAAATGGGTACATACTTGGGCAACAAGCCACCATGCGCTATCAATAGAGAGGGTTAGTGCACAATTTAGAAATAATATCATGCATGTCAGAGAGTAGGATAAACCAATCATGTATGATAATCAAGTCAAACAATCAATCAATCAATCATAAAATCACCCATGTTGGGCCCCCACCAAAGCCCGTTCATTTTTCATGACTTAATGTCACGGATTCCATTATTATGGAATTATGAAAAAAATTTATTCAGGCTTATTGAAATCAAGAGGAGCAGAAGATCGTTTGAAAACCAAGGCAGAATTAAAACTATGTGAGAGAAAATTAGATTTTTGAAACTTATTTGCAAAATTGGAATCTCGAAAATTACTGGAAAATTGGAGTTCTAGAGTTTATTTGAAGATCAGACTTTTAGAGGTTGAATGTGAGAATGAGAATTTTAGAAATTGAATTTGAACGAGATTGGAATTTTAAAAACGATTTGAGAGTTCGGGATTTTAAATGAGTGGATAAGTGGATGAGTAAGTAAGCGAATGAAGGGAATAACAACGATGACGAAATAATAAAGATTAGGTAAATAATTGCGAAAAATGGAATTTTAGAGATTGAAGACTTAAGAATTTATTTAGAGATGGGATCTTTGGCATATGAATAACTGAATAAGTAAATGGATGGGATAACATTAATAATGAGAATAATCATTAAGCGACGGTATGCGAACAGTGGAGCTTTTGAGATTGGAAATTAGATTTGGAAGTCGGGTCCTGAAGAATTAAACTTTAACGATTATAATTAATAAATAAATATGGAGTAATAATGCTATTTGACGGAAACAATATTTTAAGCGAATAGAAAATGAGTAGTTGAATTTTTAAGATTGAAAATTAAATTAGGACGTTGGATTTTTGAAGAATTGGACCTTAAATAAATAAATAGATATGGGATAAGAATTCTAATTAACGAAAATAACATTTAAACGAATTATTGAAAAATTAAATTAAGACATTGGATTTTTGAAGGATTAGACTTTAAATAACTAGATAAATATGAGATAATGATTCTATTTGATGAAAATAAGATTTAAATGAATTATTGTAAAATTAAGTTAAGACATGGGATTTTTGAAGGATCAGACTTTAAATAACTAGATATATATGGGATAATGATTCTAATTGATGAAAATAAGATTTAAACGAATTATTGAAAAATTAAATTAAGACATGGGATTTTTGAAGGATTAGACTTTAAATAACTAGATAAGTATGAGATTATAATTCTAATTGATGAAAATAAGATTTAAACGAGTTATTGAAAAATTAAATTAAGACATTGGATTTTTGAAGGATTTAGACTTTAAATAACTAAATAAATATGAGATAATGATTTTATTTGATGAAAATAAAATTTAAACAAATTATTGAAAAATTAAATTAAGACATGAGATTTTTGGAGGATTAGGCTTTAAATAACTAGATGAATATAGGATAATGATTATATTTGATGAAAATAAGATTTAAACGAATTATTGAAAAATTAAATTAAGACATTGGATTTTTGGGAAATTACTTAAAGATCTAAGTTTTGAAAATGGGATTTAAAGTTTAGAATGTAGTAAATTCATCGAGACCAACATAAGTTAATTTATACAAAAGTTTTCATATATGGTGATTAGACATGATTAAAGAAGGGAAAGTGAAATATAAATTATTTTGTGTTTCAAAAACGATATTCAATCCTAATAATTTATCTTTTAATCGTCTTTAAGTTGAGCTAACTAAATTGGAAGAAATAAAATAAGATAACAAATAAAAGGGAATGATTGAATTGATTAATTATGGACATTAGAGGTTTTTAAAAGAATTATTTAGAATTTGGGCAGCCTAATGGGCTAACTTGATGTGGACATGGGCCACCTTAATAAGGGGGATTGGCATAAGGCCCTTCATCAATGCAAATGGGTCTGGGCTCCAACTTAAGCCCATACCTGCCACCATGGGCAAGCTCAAGGTTCCATTACCACCACAGCTTGGGCCTAGTGCTCTAATTCAAGCCTAAAGACACCCATTCTCCATCACAGCCCAAGGCACCATTACCACCACAGCTTGGGCCTAGTGCTCTAACTCAAGCCCAAAGACACCCATTCTCCATCACAGCCCAAGGCACCCATCTCCATCTGGGCATCATCTTCGGACGGAGCTACCCGCCGCCAGCCTGATAAGGAGCAAAGTGGCTGTTGAGTAGAGGGGGTCGTGAGGCCCTCCAAGGCCTTGAAGTGCACGCTGCCGATGAAGACGGCGGGGACGACGACGGGTGGCTGATAGAGGAGGCGGCCATGCGAGCTGGTGATGCCGAAGGTGCGGTGAATAGGCGCTTTGTCGACGCGGTGTGTGCAGCGAAAATGTGAGGGATGGGACGACTTGCATGCGTGGATATCGGTGTTGAGATAGTCGACTGGAATGACGTGGAGTAGGGACTTCTGGTGACGGAACAACTGAGGAAATAGTGGCGACAGCTTTGGCGGAGAGACCACCTCTGCAGGTCATGTCTTTGAGAACGCCCGTCTGCAGAAACTCACCGAGTATGAGGCGACCGAAGAGAGAGCTCCAAAAGGGAAAGTGAGAAAGAGAGATGGGCTTGAAGATGGCGTGGATATGGGTAAGAGGTGGCTATGCATGGCCATGCTAAGACAAGAAGGCTTGAGATGCATGGCGTGGTGTAGAGAGAGAAAGGTAGAGGAGGGTGTGCGGGGATGATAGTCATGCATGGAACGTGGAATGGTGATGAAATGGAGCTGGGCATATTAGAGCATGATGGATGGGGATGCTAAAACAGAGCTTCATTGCTCTCAAAACAACCCAAAAATATGAAAGAGATAGCAATAATCAACCCATAACTCAAACGTGAACCATGAAACTAAAACATATGATCAGGTGATCTATTGGAACTATTAAAAAAATGTGAGGAGATTATATACATAGAATGAATCTAGAGGATCATGGTAACCGTACCTCTCATTTCTTCTCCTTCGAGCTTCCCCTTTTTCTCTGGAGTCACCTTCACCTTGCCTCCGACGTCCGCCCCCCTCATTCTTTTTTTTTTTTCCCTCTTCTTTTCTTTCCTAAATCTCCGTTTTCTTTCCTTCCTTGGCAAACCACTACTTGTCCTGCTGTTCACCCATTAGCAAGCATGGCCAGCCATCCCCCCTGCTGCTACACGTCCCATGCAGCCGGGATCCATGCCTAGAGAGGGGGTTCCCCCACACTTAAAAAAAATGCAATGAAAATCAAAATATCAACTCTTCCCCGGGGTCCTCACCACCATAGGGGTCTACAAATATGCCCCTCTTCGGTAGAGTTTACAAGTGTAAGGAGCAAAGAACACTAGAGTGAAAAGAAAGTGTGGATGATGAATGGAACGAAGTAAACTCTACCGAAGAAGAAGAATACCCTAAAGGAACACTAGTGAAACACGGACTTACTCAGGTCAATAGACGAACGTAAAGGCTCTAATCCCAAAAGAAAAGGATGTTTCAGAACGACCCCAAAGTCACACTATGGGCCTAGACTCTTTCTAAGACGTCTCTATAAGTGACTCGAAAAACCATATCGAAGATGAATAACGGTCAAACTGCTCTGGAGTACAATAAGGAACATGTCTCGAGAAGACTGCCCTAAGAGAACTACATGGAAGTGCCAAGTGTAGGGTGCCCAACGACATGACCGAAGTATGTGTCGTAAACTCAAAGGACTGTGTCATGAGCAATGAAAATAGAAATTTGGAAGAGCAATGACGAATAAGCGATAAGCACAGGGTAACGCGGTGAGGAAAACGATGATAGATGCAAAGCCATGAAGGCAAGACGTGTAATGCCAGCGAATATGAATGTCAGGGTTGTGACTCTGAACGTCAAAACATGGAAAGATGGTGTCAAGGTCCTCGAATGAATGTGTACAATGGCTCTGAACGCCAAACTAGAGAATGACGGTGGCACTGAACGTCAAGCAGAACAATGGTTCTGAACGCCAAAACTAAGAAAGATGATGACTCAAAATGTATGAATGGGTATGAAAAACGGGTCTGTACACCAAGTTGAGAGAAAAATGCGGTAGTGACGCCAAACATCGAATAGAACAGTGGCTCTGAATGTAAAAAATAAAGAAAATAAATGACTCAAAAGGGTTCGAAGGAGTGTGCCTAATGGCTCTGAACGCCAGAATGGAGGAAAATGGTGATGGATCGAGCGAAAGATAGGCATGAGGACTCTGAGTGCTGAACTAAAACCACGACTCGAAACTCTAAATAAATAAAAAAAGAAACAAATAATGGCTCTGAACACCGAATGAAGATGTGGCTCCGAACACTAAATGAAGATGTGGATTTGAATGTCGGCCGAAGATGTGGCTCTGAACGTCGAACGAAGCAAAACATGGCTCTGAACGCCGAAACGAATGATATGCCGTGGCTTTGAACACCGAATCGAAGGTGGACAACAACTTTGAATGCTAAACGAAGCAAAACATGGCTCCGAACGTCAGAATGAATGATGCAATGGCTTTGAACACCGAACAAGAATACGACTCTCAACGTCAAACTGAGGAGTAATAATGGCTTTGAAAGCTGAAACTGAGAAGCGATAATGATGGCTCTGAACGTCGAAACTGAAAATGCGACGAGGATAGCTCTGAACACCGACACTGAGAAGTGATGGCTCTGAATGCCGAATGAAGATGCGATGATGATGGCTCTGAACACCGATACTGAGAAGTGATAATGATGGCTCTGAACGCCGAACGAAGATGTGATGATGGCTCTGAACACCAAAATCGAGAACGCAACTCTGAACATCAAACTAGGAAGTGATGATGGCTCTGGACGCCGAAATCGATGATACGACTCTGAACATCAAACTGATGAGTGATAATGGCTCTGGATGCCAAAACTGAGAAGCGATAATGATGACTCTGAACGCTAAAACTGAAAATACAACGAGGATGGCTCTGAACACCGATACTAAGGGGGTGATAATGATGGCTCTGAACGCCGAACGAAGATGCGATGATGGCTCTGAACATCGATACTGAGAAGTGATAATGATGGCTCTGAACGCCGAATGAAAATGTGATGATGGCTCTGAACACCAAAATCAGGAACGCAACTCTGAACATCAAACTAGGAAGTGATGATGGCTCTGGACGCCGAAACCGAGGATACGACTCTGAACATCAAACTGATGAGTGATAATGGCTCTAGATGCCGAAACTGAGAAGCGATAATGATGACTCTGAACGCCAAAACTGAAAATACAACGAGGATGGCTCTGAACACCGATACTAAGGGGTGATAATGATGGCTCTGAACACCGAACGAAGATGCGATGATGGCTCTGAACGCCGAAATCGGGAATGTAACTATGAACGTCAAACTAGGAAGTGATGATGGCTCTGGACGTCGAAACCGAGGATACGACTCTGAACATCAAACTGATGAGTGATGATGGTTCTGGATGCCGAAACTGAGAAGTGATAATGATGGCTCTGAACGTCGAAACTGAAAATGCGACGAGGATGGCTTTGAACACCAATACTGAGAAGTGATGGCTCTGAACGCCGAATGAAGATGCGATGATGGCTCTGAACGCTGAAACCGGGTATGCGACTCTAAACTTCAAATCAAGAAGTGATGATGGCTCTGACTGCCGAAACTGAGAAGTGATGATGGTTCTGAACGCTGAACTACAAGAAAATGATGAGAGGGAAATATGTCCCAGTGTGGCATGCCGCTGCAAATCTCAATCCCCTGGAAGGGTCTGAAAGAGACTCCATGAGTCCCGAAAGATGCTCTGCTAGCTAGTCAGAATGATCAGGTCGACGGTGAGCATAGTCTCAGGACCCGCCCGAATAAATCACGAGGTCTGTCGGAGTGTCGCAATAAACCGAACTCCTCTAACTCATAATGCTTTGCCTGAAGAACCTATCGTCATCCCGAACGGATAATCCGATAGTCTCAGGGAGTGGTCTGGTAAGAGACACACCCCGATCTCGTCATAACAATCTACTGAATAGTCCTGGCTAGTGGGGCGATCAAAATCTGAACATCGTGCTCCACTGAAAGCTCATCTTGACGAAAAGCACAGGAATAGTGACCAGTGAAGTGAATGCAATGTCTCTCGACCGAGTAATGAAAACTGTAACAGATCTGTGAGAGAATGATCATTTCCATAGCTAAATGAGGGAATATGCCCCAGTATGGCATCAGTCGTACCCGATCTGTCCTGATAACTCGAGAATAAATCCACGAGGGTGCGTAAAAGATCTGACCTGTACGCCACTGAAATGATGACGGGGGAATCTAGGCACGTGGGATAACTTTGCCCAAGAATCACGACTATATCACAAAACGTGAGTCTGGATGAAAGACTCGAGAAAGGCTCCACGGAGTATCAGGACACAATGAAACTGAATCATCAACCTGATGTGTATCTCAAAACTGAGGGTAATCATGCAAATCAGTGGGGGATCTACAAATCTCGGCTGAAATGGGGAATACGCCCAGTGTGGCATAAAAATGTGACAGGTCGGAAAATTAGATGAGCTCGAATCATCCATGTCTGCAACTGAATCAAACCCATAAATCAAAGAGGCGTCTCTCGGAAGGGAGCATTACGACATCTAAGTGTCGAGAGGTGCAAGCCTAACGGGGCGACTCCCAAGAGGCCCCACCGAGGAATCATCGTAAAGATAGCGAATAGATCATCGTCTCGATGCACGTCTCGCAAATGGGGATAAGTGCACAACTCCACCAAGATCTGCAAATCTCATCCAGAGCGGTAATATGCCCCAGTATGGCTTCGGATGTGTGACAGGTCAGAAGAACAAGTGACATGAAATCATCTATCGTCGAACATGTAACCTCCGTGAAGATCCGTAAATCTCATCTGAAACTGAAATATGCCCCAGTATGGCATTGAATGTGTGACAGGTCAGAAGAACAAATGACATGAAACCATCTCTCATCAAACATGTAATCTCCGTGAAGATCCGTAAATCTCATCTGAAACGGAAATATGCCCTAGTATGGCATCAAACGTATGACAGGTCGGAGATCGGGCGACATGAAATCATCTATCGTTAAACATGTAATCTCCGAGAAGATCCGTAAATCTCATCCAAAACAGAAATATGCCCCAATATGGCATCGAACGTATGACAAGTCGGAGATCGGGCGACATGAAATCATCTATCGTCGAACATGTAACCTCTATGAAGATCCGTAAATCTCATCCGAAACGGAAATATGCCCCAGTATGGCATCAGATGTGTGATAGGTCGGAGATCGAGCGACATGAAATCATCTATCGTCGAACATGTAACCTCCGTGAAGATCCGTAAATCTCATCCGAAACGGAAATATGCCCCAGTATGACATCAGATGTGTGATAGGTCAGAAGAACAAGTGACATGAAACCATCTCTCATCAAACATGTAATCCCGGTCATCTGAATCCATAACTGAATCACGCCCATAGATCCAAGACGTACCTCTCGGATGGAGAAGCATGATGGCATCTAAGTACCGAGAAGTGCGGCCCTAGCTGGATGGCTCCCAGGATGCTCCACTGAGGAATCATGATAAGGTAACTATCATGTCCATGTCTCAGTGAGCATCCAGTAAGTGATGATGATCGTGCAAGTCCATGAGCCTCTAAATGAAATGGGATATGCCCCAATGTGGCATCAGAGGCACGATAGGTCAAAAATCGGGTGACACCAAATCATCCATCGTCAAAACGCATGATCCCGGTAATCCGAACACAACTGAATCAGACCTACACATCAAAGAGGTGATTCTCAGAAGAAGAAGCATGACGATATCTAAATGTCAACCAGATCTCAAACACCTGTCCAAGTAGAGGCTGTCAAAGACGACATCTGATCCCATGGCCTCAGGGTGGTCTTAAGACACGAGACGTAACGTAAGCCAAGATGATAGGGTAATAGAAATGAAAGGAAACTAGGCTCAAATACCCAATGATCAAAACCCATGCCCTCATATATGAAATGCAACATGTATAGTGAATCCCATGAGCCATGGACCTGAGGATGCCTAACGTGAATATGATGTCGATAAGGAGACAAATGAAGCAAAATGAACTGATAGTGATATGTGTAATGATGATGCGAAGTGAGTATCAAACCCGAGATGAGTTGCTATAAGAAGAGAATAAGATGTGAAGTGAATGAGATGAATCACAAGCGACGATAAAAATGACAGCGAAACAATGAATATACGAAGAAATGTGGTGATCGACTCAAATCAAACATGAAGTGAAGTCACAACAATAATGAATGTAATGATGGAAAGGACAATGACTCAAAGTCCCTTAGGAGAAGGTCACTCATCTCACTCTCAAAGAGATACAACAAAGCGAATACAGATAACATAGGATCCCAAAGAGCTCACATACGAACTCTCAATAACGAACATACTCGATAAAAAAATGACCCTCAGATATCAATATACACACTCAATGATCGAGAACACTATGCACATACACACATGAGCTTTTTTTTTTTATTTATTTATTTTTTTTTTACATATATACAAATACGCATACCCTGAACATGAACAAATGAATCCCAAGGATGATGTCAATAACGGATGGACAACATCTCAAGTGCTAAGGCATCCAAAACTCTCTCTAACGAGATGACCTTCTCAAACTAAGGATCTTTAAACCTACTGTCCGTGAAATAGATAGTGGAAATGATGTGACTATCCTCCATGTGATGAACTAGGAGGATCACCACTCAGGGTGGAGAGAATATGAAACAAACAAGTAGTAGATAGGATAAGGAAGAAAAGACGAGGAACACAACCAACGAGATGAAATGAAAATGCAGAGGTGCAGTGATAGGAAAAGATAATGAGAAAAACGTGCCCCTAGGTCCAAGGCTCATGAAACTCCCAAACAATGCATGCATACACTAAAGGCCCCCTATCCCGGTGTGAAAATGTGAGCAAGGTGATAAGAAAGAAAGACTATAATGCACATGCGAGGCTCAATGGGCTAGCAACGAACTATGTATCACAAGAGAATAACAAGGTATATGGCTAACTGAAATGATGGCCACCCATCCTGCGACCATGGTCTCAAACATAATACCTCTTTAGCTGATCCACATTGGTCGACTCTGAGAATCGGTTTCCATCTAAATCCATCAACCATGCAGCACCCCAACCCCCTGATGAAATAAGGTCCGCTCTAGTTGGGTTTGAACTTCCCTCTGATCAATCCCCTGATGACTTTCAGAACCAAGTCACCTATCCGTAATGGTCTGGGCTTGACCCGCTTCTTAAAAGTACGGGCCATCTTCCTCTGATATGCACGAACATGGTCTACTACTCTCAATCTCTTCTCATCTAGGAGATTGAGCTGATCAAATTGAGCCTGAGCTCAATCGGACTCGGGAATCTGCTGCTCTAGTGCTACTCTTAACGAACCCATCTCAATCTCAATGGGTTACACCGCCTCCATGTCGTATACCAATGAGTAGGGTGTGGCTCCTGTAGACGTGCGAAAAGAAGTCTGATATGCCCACAATGCGAATGAGAGCTTCTCTGACCAATCTCGAGAAGTCTCGACCATCCTCCGTAATATCCTCTTGATATTCTTATTCGAGGCCTGTACGTAGATGACCTATGATGTCGGATGCTATATCGCTACACCAAGGTGTCAATCTCTGCCCTAAAATGTACCCCTCTATCTGAAATCAACTCATGAGGGACACCATAGCGACAGATAATATGTGATCTGATGAAACTAGCAACTCCAGATGATGTCAATCTCGCATACGAAGCAGCCTCCACCCACTTGGTGAAGTAATCGATGGCGACCAGGATGAACTCATGACCACTAAAATCTTCCAGATGATGTCGATACCCCATACAGAAAATGGCCAGGACGAAGTCAGTGCATGCAACTCCGAGGGCGGCACGTGAATGAGATCTTTGTGTATCTGACACTTGGGACATCTCTGAACAAACTGGCAGCAATCCGTCTCCATGGTCAACCAGAAGTAACCAGTCCTCATGATCTTACGGGCCAACATATGCCCTCTCATATGTGGTCCGCAAACTCCCGCATGAACCCCTCTCATCACTCGATCAGCAGAGGCACGGTCTAAGCACAGTAATAACATCCCATCAGCTTATCGTCTATACAACGTCTCGCCACAAATCACAAATCGGGCGGCCAACTGTCTCAGTGCTCTCTTATCCTTGGTCGTGGCAGCCTCAGGATATACGCCAAGTCTCAGAAAGTAATATATGTCATGGTACCAGGGCAGACCATCGTCTATCTCCGTATTGTCAATCAAACAACAGTACGCAAGAGCAGATCTCGACTCGAACAACAATGGGCGAACAGTGGCATCAGCAGGAATGTCAATCATGGAAGCTAGAGTAGTTAAGACATCAGCAAACTGGTTCTGTGCTCTAAGCAGATAGGTATATCTCAAATCATCGAATCTCCCGACCAGTAGCTCCAAATACGCGTGGTAAGGCCTAAGCTTCACATCTCTAGTCTTCCACTCGCCCTGAATCTGTCTCAATACCAGATTGGAGTCACCAAACACCCCCATCTGTCTAATCCCGAGCTCTAGAGCCGTCTCTAATCCCAGAATACAAGCCTCATACTCAACAATGTTGTTCATGGCAGGATGTCAATCCGAGAATGCTAAACGAACAGATCTGGGAATGTGATCGTCATGAGGGGATATCAACAAGACGCCTATCCCGTATCCAGAATGGTTGGCTGCATCATCAAAGTACATGCGCCAACCTGATAAACTGGTCACAACTGTGACATCCTCGTCTGGGAAGTCATTATCAATGGCTCTGCCATCAGAAACTGGTAAAGAAGCTAAGTGATCTGCGACAATGCTCCCTCTAATGGACTTCTGAGTGACATAATGGATGTCAAACTTAGTCAGAAGTACCAACCATCTCATGAGGCGACCGACCAAGGCGGGCCTGTCAAACAAATATCTCAGAGGATCTAGACGAGATATCAAATGCACTGAATACTCGGTCATGTAATGTCTCAATCGTCGAGTGGCCCAAACCAATGCCAAGCAAGAACGCTCAATCATAACATATCTCGCCTCGTAATCTAGCATCCTCTTACTCAGATAATAAATGGCTCGATTCTTGCCCGAATCATCGAGCTGAGCCAACATGCATCCCAAAGCCACGTCTGAGATGGATAGGTATAGGAGTAAAGGATGGCCTGGTGTAGGAGGCGCCAAGACTAGGGGTGACAACAAGTACTCTCAGATCCTCTTGAATGGGCGCTGACACTGATCATCCCAAACAGTAGGTTGACTCTTCCTCAAGAATCGGAAAATGGGCTCATAGATGTCTGTCAATTTGGCTATGAATCTGCTGATGTACTGAAGTCTACCCAAGAAGCCTTTAACCTCTCTCTCTGTCCTCGGTGCAGGCATGTCAAGGATGGTTTTAATCTTATCCTGATCTACCTCTATGCCTCTCTCGTTGACCATATACCCTAAGCGTTTCCCAGAAGTCACTCCGAAAGTGCACTTCTTGGGATTCAATCTCAACCTGAACTGTCTAATCCTATCAAAGAACCTCTCCAAAGCTGCTAAGTGATTTGATCTACCTCGAGATTTCACTATCATGTCATCTACGTAAACCTCAACATCCCGATGCATCATGTCATGGAAGAGGGTGGTCGTCGCTCTCTGATAGGTGGCTCCTGCATTCTTCAACCCGAATGGCATGACTCTATAGCAATAAGTACCCCACTCGGTAATAAAAGACGTCTTCTCCATGTCCTCTAAAGCCATTAAGACCTGACTGTACCCGAAAAATCCGTCCATAAAAGACAACATCGAATGACCTGCCGTACTGTCAACTAGCATGTCGATGTGTGGAAGAGGAAAATCATCCTTAGGGCTGGCCTTGTTGAGATCTCGAAAATCAACACAGACTCTCACATTGCCGTCCTTTTTGGGAATAGGGACGACATTGGCCAGCCACTCCGAGTACTTGACCACTAATAAGAATCCTACACTGAGCTGCTTCTGAATCTCCTCATTGACCTGCAAGCTCCAACGAGGATGCAATCATCTCAACTTCTGCTTAATCGCTCTAGCATGGGGCAGAAGTGGCAAACGATGCTGGACAATAAATGGCTTAAGGCCTGGCATGTCCTCATAGGACCATGCGAAAACGTCCAAGTATGCTCTGAGCAACTGAATGAGGCTATCTCTCTCATCCCCAGCTAAATATGATCTGATCCTCAACTCTCTAGGCTGATCTGCTGTGCCGAAATCAACAATCTTCGTGTCCCCTACAACAGGTGAAACTCTCTCATCAATGAGATCCGAATCGGAAACAGAAGACGAATCATCGTCTGAATCATGTTGCGCAATCTCATCATCAATGTAAAAAATCTGTGATGTGGGTGAAGATGGTGTAGATAAAGCGATAACATAATAGACAGGCAAATACTCAAAGATGCTCAAATCCATAGATGAAAAGTCAGAAACATAGTCATGACGGGAGACAAATCCCGATAAAACATCAAAGGAAAGAGGTGGGTCCACAAAGTCGGACGCTTCTTCAACTAAGCCAACAGGGCCATCAAACAAACCATCAACAACTATAACATCCTCGACGATCTCCGGAGCAGGAGCAACCTGGATCTCCTCGGCGATCTCAAGGACGGACACCCTGAAAAGATCAAATGGTGAAGCGAGCTCAAGCGAGGCTATCTCCTCGATCTGGCTCAAACTCATCGCGAGCATCTCGTCAACGTACTCATCATGTGGTGCGGCTCCGTCTACTATGTCACTGATCTCGACAAAAGTCCCGTGATCATCGATTTCATCCGGGAAGTAGAGCGTCATAAGGCTCGTGCGATCCGGGGAGGAAAGAACGATCAATGCAGAAGTCGAAGGGCCAGGGGCTCCATCTCTCAACCATAACTACTAGACGAGGCGCTGAAGCTTGGCCTCCTGGGTGATACTGAGTCCTCCGATGATCCCATTAGATGGTGCATGTGACTCTGATGCCCTCACAAAGTAATCGGCTAGGCTCATGGTGTATGGGCGGACAGGATAATAAAACGGCGTGTGAGTCAGCCGAGCTCTCACCCTTTCCTTGCGCAATCGCGCCATATAACGATAATCGGCCTCAATGGGGATGAACCCGAGTTCGAATAGTACGCCGTGATCAGGGAAGGCCACGAACTCACTAGGCCCATGCTGACGCCGCCCCAAACCCATACCGGGAAGATAAGACATGCTCCGCATAATATCGAGCACCACCGTGCTGTTGTGCTGGTCGAAAGACATGGCTACAAAGTCTCGACAAAAATCCTCCATCTCCAGATTCTACACCTCATCAAAGGTGAATCCGATTAGAAAAATATCATCATCAGTGTGACTAATCTCAAGTACAAGCTCGGAAGAAATGAACATATCACCTACAGACCGCACCACGACGACCTAGCCATCGTGAATAAACTTCACCTTCTGATGAAGGGAAGAAGGAATGACGCCAGTTCTATGGATCCATGGTTGGCCTAGAAGCAGGTTAAAGGATGTAGGAATCCTTAAAACCTGAAACATGGCGACAAAAGTGGTCGAACCAATCAGTAGCTCAATCTCTAGTGTACCCATGACCTCCCTCTGAGTGCTATCATATGCGCGAATGGTCTGAGTGGAAGGACCGAAATCAGATGGTGCGTAGCCGAGGACAATGGCGGTAGCCAAAAGACAGACGTTCAGGGCCGAGCCATTGTCCAGAAGGACAGATGGGACTCGGCGGCCTGAACAACCGAAAAATATGTAGAGTGCACACGTGTGATCCGAGCCCTCCGGTGGTAAGTCATCATCGGAGAATACAATGCTTGTGGCCCTGCCAGCTGTCATCATATGAATCAATCCCTTAGGGAAGGTGGTAGTCTCGAATCTGATCTAGCTCAAAGCTCGAATTAGAGCATCACGGTGAGTGCTTGAGGATGCCAACAGGCTCTAGATGGAAACACGAGCCTGAGTGCTTTGTAGCTGTCTCAAAATCTCATCGTCCTTTGCTCTGACCTTCTCGGGAGCGGATGTACCCTCAACTAGCCTGGTTGCCTTGAGAGGTGGCTGTCGCATCATTCTACCTCCTCGGAGAATATACTAAACATCCAGAGTTTGTGATTCGTGCCCAGTCGGGTGTTTTAATAAAAAATATTTATAAATCCTATGACCTCATACTAGCGTAGCAAAGCTACTATAGTATAGCAGCTCTAGGGTCGAACTCTGGGATGGGTTTTCATTCTACCAGTGATATACTCAAGATTAGAAACCGAGTCTAATGAGTTCCTTTGTCAAAAACTTAAAGTTTAAAAGAAAATAAAATTTGTTTTGAAAGTGGTGTTTGAAACTAAACTAATATAGAACTAGATAAAAATGGAAGAAAGAAAGTCTCCCGGAGCTAAGGGTTGCTAGGATCAAGTTCAGAATGCAAAGTGGAAATTCTGGATTTTTTTCTCGTATTGGGGACAACAACATAAAGGATGGTTGTTTCCCGAACCGGTATAGGTTTAACAATGAAGATTTAACCCATAAAAAGTCAATAGAAATGGTAGTCAGGTTCCATTAATGGCTTTAGACACTATGGGTCTTCACCTTGAGCCACTTTCCAATGGCTCGTACATGATAACTAATGGTCTAATATGAATCTAGCAATAAGTATCCACAGAGACCTAAAGCTTACCATGTATTGGCCATTCAAAGTGATTCTAAGGGATTTAAAGCAAAACTTTAGATTTAAAAGCCATTTATGAACTCCAACTACCTGTATTTAATGCACGAGAGTTTTCCACTTTAGCATCTGGACTTTTCACCTAGCTTCCTTCACTCCAAGAAACCAAAAGTTTAGCCTCTCATCCTCTGGGAAAACATCCTCAGAGGTTGTTTGGCTTCCAAGAAAAGAAAATAGTAGAGAGAAAAGGAAAGCAAAGAGAGCCCTGTATTTTACTAAGTGTAAAACATAACATATGTTAGTGTTAGTCGAGAGATGATTTCCACCCCTCTTATAGTCTTTACAAAGCAAAGCCTGTGATTGGCTAGTTACAAGGATAAGAAAGGAATTTACATCAAAAAATACAAAAGAAAAGATCTCATGTGGAGTCGGCAGAACAGAGGAGATTTTGCACCAAAGACGCATGGGCTGGTGCGAAATTCGCACTTGCATGGGCTGCTGTGCGAAATTCACACATGCTTGGGCTGCTGCGCGAAATTCGCACATGCTTGGTTGGTGGTGCGAAATTCGCACATGCTTGGTGCAGTTGTCTTCCAAAGGCCATATCTTCCTCATTTCAGCTCCAAATCGTACACAGTTTGAAGCGTTGGATTCTTGACTTCCTGAGCTTTGAAATGGTATATAGCATGTAGAAAATGGACTTCGGGAAGTGCTCCAAAAGTGCAAAGGAAGACTGCAGCTTCTGTCCTCTATTTTCTTCACTCCGTTTTCCTCTGTTTTTCCTCTTTGCTTCTCTCCTTTACTTGGCTTGTCTTAATGATCCAAAAAGCTGTCAAAACACTAAAACTAGCCACAAATACGATTAGAAGTCATTGCTAGGTCCTTAACATGCCAATTGGAATAAAAATGGGGAACTACTACACAAAAGTGCTTAAAACATAATGACTTAAAGGTGCAAAATAGCACTTTTGGGTAGTAATCACTCCCCCCAACTGACACATTGCTAGTCCCTGAGCAATGAAGAGAAGAAAAAGAAAGAAAGAAAAATAGATAATATAATAATTTACAAAATCATGCTGATCACTCCAAAAAATAATCAAGTGGCATGATTGGATCAAACTCTCACATGGCAAGTCAAGGATATAAAACTCAATCATCAACAAGAGTCATCAAATAACTTACCTATCACAACATACAAAGAGCGGGCATTATGCAAATTTGAGTATCAAAATAATTTCCACTCCCAAAGGACCAACTCTTAATTTTCCACAAAAATCTAAGTGTTAAGGTGCTTAATTTCCAGTTATAGTATGTCAAACTATATTCTCCCCCCTAACTAAGGTTTTTCTCTAACTTTAGCAACACTAACTCACATATAAAA
>JAJJMF010026115.1:54355-65704 GCA_022058775.1 Vitis hybrid cultivar
TCTCTCATCCTCTGGGAAAACATCCTCAGAGGTTGTTTGGCTTCCAAGAAAAAGAAAATAGTAGAGAGAAAAGGAAGCAAAGAGAGCCCTGTATTTTACTAAGTGTAAAACATAACATATGTTAGTGTTAGTCAAGAGATGATTTCCACCCCTCTTATAGTCTTTACAAAGCAAAGCCTGTGATTGGCTAGTTACAAGGATAAGAAAGGAATTTACATCAAAAAATACAAAAGAAAAGATCTCATGTGGAGTCAGTAGAACAGAGGAGATTTCGCACCAAAGATGCATGGGCTGGTGCGAAATTCGCACTTGCATGGGCTGCTGTGCGAAATTCGCACATGCTTGGGCTGTTGTGCGAAATTCGCACATGCTTGGTGCAGTTGTCTTCTGAAGGCCATATCTTCCTCATTTCAGCTCCAAATCATACACGGTTTGAAGCGTTGGATTCTTGACTTCCTGAGCTTTGAAATGGTATATAGCATGTAGAAAATGGACTTTGGGAAGTGCTCCAAAAGTTCGAAGGAAGACTTCAGCTGCTGTCCTCTGTTTTCTTCACTCTGTTTTCCTCTGTTTTTCCTCTTTGCTTCTCTCCTTTACTTAGCTTGTCTTAATAATCCAAAAAGCTGTCAAAACACTAAAACTAGCCATAAATATGATTAGAAGTCATTGCTACGTCCTTAACATGCCAATTGGAATAAAAAGGGGGAACTACTACACAAAAGTGCTTAAAACGTAATGACTTAAAGGTGCAAAATAACACTTTTTGGGTAGTAATCAGTCTGAGAATCAGCAACATGTGGAGCTTGAACCTCCTCAACATTCGGGATCAAGATGAATGGCCCCTGGACGCTGTAATGTGGCAAAATCAATGGCTCAATAGTGGCAGCCTGCACCGACGCCACCTCGGGAACTAATCGGAATGGAGCAGGCATCCAAGGCCCTAGAGTCACCCCACTCATCTCATAAATCACATCAGACATGATGGGCTCTGGGTCTAAATCGTCCTCGCTCAACATGTGAATGTGGTCGTCGATCTCATCAAAGTCCAAGAAATGAATACCATCGGCTGGTGGAGGGACTGCATGTGAGGTGTAGGTCGGTAACGGGTTTGTGGTCACACTCGGCTGACCCAAGTGTACCAAACCCTAGTCGATCAAATCCTAGACAGCATGCCTCAAAGTGGTGCATCGATCAGTCTTGTGTCCAGGCCCCTGATGGTATGCACAGTGCAGATCCATCTTGAACTAAGGTGGAATCGGCTGAGGTGGCGGCCTGGGAGCGAGAGCAGTCAATAACCCTGCCTCTGTGAGCTTTCGAAGAGCCTAGATCAACGGCATGCCTAACTGTGAGAACTGTCTCTGTGTCCTCAAAGCAAATGGAGTAGAAGTTTGCTGAGCTCTGGGTCGAGGATAAGGCGTTGTGGGTCTCGCAGTGAACTGAGCAGTATAGCATGGCTGTCATGTGGTCGTGTAGGAAACTGGGGGTCTCTCAATGCCCTGGGAGGCATAATAAGGCAAAGCCAAAGTCTGTGGTATGTAGGACTAATCATAAGTCGGACGAGGTGCCCGAGACCGGTACTGTTGAGGTGGATAAGAATGATGAGTCTCAGGGAACCGTGGGACTGATAGATAATGCCTAGGAGGCCTCTGACTGGAAGAACCGATGGCGCTCACATCAACTGACCTTTGTCCTCCCAAGGGTTTCTTCCTCTTAACATCGCTAGGGGAAGAATCAGTCCACAATCCTCTCAAGATGTCGTCATCGACATCGTACAAAGCCGAAACCAACGAACCGAAATCTGTGAAGGGTACCCCGACCACGTGTCTGGCAATCCGGGGTTGTAGACTCCTCAAAACCATTTGTATTTGATCCCTCTCCAGAGGCCTGTCAATGATCTCGACAATCTTCCCCCGCCAGCGGGAGATGAATGATGAAACTGACTTGTCTGTCCTCTGTCTCAGAGCCTCGAGCTCTCTCCTCGATACATCTATGACAGTGTTAAACGAAAATTGTCGTAAGAACTCCTGGGCCAAGTTTGTCCCATGTCCGACATTGTGAGGACTCCAAGGATGCAAACCAGCGCTGGGTTGGGACAGTGTTAAATGAAAATTGTCGTAAGAACTCCTGGGCCAAGTTTGTCCCATGTCCGACGTCGTGAGGACTCTAAGGATGCAAACCAGCACTGGGCTGCCCCACTCAGAGATAACGGGAACAAAGTGATCATCTATGACTCATCCAGACCATGAGCCCTCATCACTGTGCTATAGAGTCTGAGGTGGATGTGTGGACAACCAATGCTCGTATATCTCTCGATGTCTGGCATCCTGAACTTGGCCGGTAGACTGGCCACTAGTATACTATCAAGATCATCCCAAACTGATGAACTGTTAGATACCCTCAACTGCCTGATACGCTGCTCAATACGGTTCATACGTGCATGAACGTCATCAGTGACTGTGGTCGGAACGACTGCAGGCGGAGCAACCTCAGAATACCCATACAATACATACAGTGAGGCCTGAGGCATCGTCGGCACGGGTGGTGGCGGTGGTTGTGGCAGTGAATCATGAAGAGTCTTATCCTGGACTATGGGCGGTCTACTCCACTGGCTGCCAATCTCCTGCCTGAGGCTAGCCAAAGCCTCATGGATAGAAGCCATGGCGGCCGTAAACTGATCCACTGTAACAACCGACTGATCCATACTCAATCTCTCGGAATACCGGACTAATCTCCCCTCTACTCTGACCCAAAGGGGCATATCCAGACTGTGAATGGATATCCAATCCTGAAAACGTGAAGAAATGAATGAGGTTATGGCCCAAGGAAAGCATAGCAACAATAATAATCCGAACGGAAACAAGCAAGGCATCCAAGTGAAGACGGACGGTCCGACCGTACTCAAACTCATATTGATCTCTATGCACTCTCAACTGGAGACTGAAGAAAGAGTATCAGAATCCAAGCTATGACTTCAGAGGCTCTGAAAGCCCTCAAATGCACCCACGTGTAGGGAGGGAGTCCTAAACGAAGGATCTACGGCTCAACCTACGAGGTCAAGGTGACTCTAAATGGGTATGGGTGGACTTTAAAAGATCCCTAGCAGAAGCGATCATACCCTCCAGCGATATGCAACCCTCTACACGCCTCTGAAAAGACGGGACGCTTCCATGTAAGGTGGTCATCACCTCCACACATGCACTACGTCGACATCCTAGAGGGTTTCCTATGGTGAAACCTTTCAAACTCTCAACGCTCAAAAGTCAACTAGGGTGCGCAGTGAACGATGTGGGTGCATCCGATAACCCTAAGAAGCTAAAACAGGAAAGGAGGCACACTAGCCACACAAATATCCATGAAAAACTAGCTACGAGCTATACAAGTCTTCAATGATCGGATTCCAATTGACATCAAAGTGTCGCTCTCCTCTAGAATGCTCCCGTGCATCAATATAACCCATCGCTAGACCTTACTCCTAATCTCTGGCTCGGTCAGAGAGCAAGCACATGGAAGGTCTCACACTTGCAATAATGAGAACCAGGATGAAAGGAATGACTGAAACCAAGAGTGTTGGAGGTAAGGGGATAAATGTGCGACCCATAGAGACAGGCGACATGCAATCATGCAAAAGAAGGGTAGTCATGAGGCATGCAGTCAAGCAGAGTACAGGGTATATCATTCATGTCCACACAAGCTATGATAAACAGATGAAAAGTGATACATATATACATCATGCTCAAAGACGATCAAGAGGATATACAAACTAGTGAATCAAGGTGCCAAATCAAACGATATCGGAATGAATCGATATACATTATGCTAAAAATGAATCTATACATGCAAGGCGACCAAAACAATCATGGCAAATATCGGAATCACTATGCTAAACGAAACAAGATAGGTAATCAATGCAATCAACATGTCAATATTTCCAACGAATATGGCAATGAAGCGCAAAGAAAATAGCTATCACGGGATCCTCAATCAAGACGAATAAATCATCATAATCAACATGTCAAATCAAACAAATATATCAATGAAGCACAAAAAAAACATCACTATATCAAGATCCTCAATCAAGATATCAACAAGCACGATCAACATGCCAATGTCCCAAATGAAAACTCGGGAACTCTCAATGTGCAATCAAGAGACAAGTACCCACTGATCGACTAATCAAATGCCACATTTGCTTCATTTTAAGTTCAAGCTTGACCCTCTAAATCATCCCCAGCGGAGTCACCATTTTGTGGACCCCGTATTTCCGCTTATGCGTTTCCCACTCGATGGTGAGCTCGATTTTTATTTGAAAAATGATTTTATTGATTAAGAAAAATGACTTGGAGTCGCCACTTATTTTTGTTTTATTTTAAAAGGGTAAACAAAATAAGAAAGAAAAACCCTAAGTGTTACTCCTTGTTTTGGAAAAGGTGATCTACGAAAAAAACCGGATCAAGTTCGGGGGTTCGCTTACTTGTCGGGAAGGTACAGTAAAAAACCGTAGCACCCCTCTAAGTCCCTAAGTCAGGTCTCTACTAATAAAATTGAAGCAATCATGGCAATGAATGAGTAAATCAATGAATATCCAGGATAAATAGTGCACATGTGAGAATCGGGACATGCATAGACAATGATTAGAGGAAAAATGGGTACATACCTAGGCAACGAGCCACCATGCGCTATCAATAGAGAGGGTTAGTGCACAATTTAGAAATAATCTAATGCATGTCAGAGAATAGGATAAACCAATCATGTATGATAATCAAGTCAAACAATCAATCAATCAATCATAAAGTCACCCATGTTGGGCCCCCACCAAAGCCCGTTCATTTTTCATGACTTAATGTCACGGATTCCATTATTATGGAATTATGAAAAAAAAAATTATTCAGGCTTATTGAAATCAAGATGAGCAGAAGATCGTTTGAAAACCAAGGCGGAATTAAAACTATGTGAGAGAAAATTAGATTTTTGAAACTTATTTGAAAAATTAGAATCTCGAAGACTACTGGAAAATTAGAGTTCTAGAGTTTATTTGAATATCAGACTTTTAGAGATTGAATGTGAGAATGAGAATTTTAGAAATTGAATTTGAACGAGATTGGAATTTTAAAAATGATTTGAGAGTTCGGGATTTTAAATGAGTGGATAAGTGGATGAGTAAATAAGCGAATGAAGGGAATAACAACGATGGCGAAATAAAAAAGATTAGGTAAATAATTGCGAAAAATGGAATTTTAGAGATTGAAGACTTAAGAATTTATTTAGAGATGGGATCTTTGGCATATTAATAACTGAATAAGTAAATGGATGGGATAACATTAATAGCGAGAATAATCATTAAGCGACGGTATGCGAACGGTGGAGCTTTTGAGATTGGAAATTAGATTTGGAAGTCAGGTCCTGAAGAATTAAACTTTAACGATTAGAATAAATAAATAAATATGGAGTAATAATGCTATTTGACGGAAACAATATTTTAAGCGAATAGAAAATGAGTAGTTGAATTTTTAAGATTGAAAATTAAATTAGGACGTTGGATTTTTGAAGAATTGGACCTTAAATAAATAAATAGATATGGGATAAGAGTTCTAATTAACGAAAATAACATTTAAACGAATTATTGTAAAATTAAATTAAGACATTGGATTTTTGAAGGATTAGACTTTAAATAACTAGATAAATATGGGATAATGATTGTATTTGATGAAAATAAGATTTAAACGAATTATTGTAAAATTAAGTTAAGACATGGGATTTTTGAAGGATCAGACTTTAAATAACTAGATATATATGGGATAATGATTCTAATTTATGAAAATAAGATTTAAACGAATTATTGAAAAATTAAATTAAGACATGGGATTTTTGAAAGATTAGACTTTAAATAACTAGATAAGTATGAGATTATAATTCTAATTGATGAAAATAAGATTTAAACGAGTTATTGAAAAATTAAATTAAGACATTGGATTTTTGAAGGATTTAGACTTTAAATAACTAGATAAATATGAGATAATGATTCTATTTGATAAAAATAAAATTTAAATGAATTATTGAAAAATTAAATTAAGACATGGGATTTTTGGAGGATTAGGCTTTAAATAACTAGATGAATATAGGATAATGATTCTATTTGATGAAAATAAGATTTAAACGAATTATTGAAAAATTAAATTAAGACATTGGATTTTTGAGAAATTACTTAAAGATCTAAGTTTTGAAAATAGGATTTAAAGTTTAGAATGTAGTAAATTCATCGAGACCAACATAAGTTAATTTATACAAAAGTTTTCATATATGGTGATTAGACATGATTAAAGAAGGGAAAGTGAAATATAAATTATTTTGTGTTTCAAAATGATATTCAATCTTAATAATTTATCTTTTAATCGTCTTTAAGTTGAACTAACTAAATTGGTAGAAATAAAATAAGATAACAAATAAAAGGGAATGATTGAATTGATTAATTATGGACATTATAGGTTTTTAAAAGAATTATTAAGAATTTGGGCAGCCTAATGGGCTAACTTGATGTGGACATGGGCCACCTTAATAAGGGGGATTGGCATAAGGCCCTTCATCAATGCAAATGGGCTTGGGCTCCAACTTAAGCCCATACCCGCCACCATGGGCAAGCCCAAGGCTCCATTACCACCATAGCTTGGGCCTAGTGCTCTAACTCAAGCCCAAAGACACCCATTCTCCATCACAGCCCAAGGCACCATTACCACCATAGCTTAGGCCTAGTGCTCTAACTCAAGCCCAAAGACACCCATTCTCCATCACAGCCCAAGGCACCCATCTCCATCTGGGCATCATCTTCGGACGGAGCTGCCCGCCGCCAGCCTGATGAGGAGGGAAGTGGCTGTTGAGTGGAGGGGGTCGCGAGGCCCTCCAGGGCCTTGAAGTGCACGCTGCTAGTGAAGACGGCGGAGACGATGATGGGTGGCTGATAGAGGAGGCAGCCATGTGAGCCGGTGACGCCGAAGGTGCGGTGAGCAGGAGCCTTGTCGACGTGGCGTGTGCAACGAAAATGTGAGGGATGAGGCGGCTTGCATGCGTGGATCTCGGTGTTGGGGAGATAGTCGACTAGAATGGCGTGGAGTGAGGACTTTCGGTGCCGGAACAAAGGCGGAAATAATGGCGCCAGCTTTGGCGGAGAGACCACCTCGGCAGCTCATGTCTTTGAGAACGCCCGTCTGCAGAAATTCACCGAGTACGAGGCGGCCGGAGAGGGAGCTCTAAGAGGGAAAGTGAGAAAGAGAGATGGGCTTGAAGATGGCATGGATATGGGTAAGAGGTGGCCATGCATGGCCATGCTAAGACGAGAAGGCTTGAGATGCATGGCGTGGTGTAGAGAGAGAAAGGTAGAGGAGGGTGTGCGGGGATGACAGTCATGCATGGAACGTGGAATGGTGATGAAATGAAGCTGGGCATATTAGAGCATAATGGACGGGGATGCTAAAACGGAGTTTCATTGCTCTCAAAACAACCAAAAAATATGAAAGAGATAGCAATAATCAACCCCTAACTCAAACGTGAACCATGAAACTAAAACATATGATCAGGTGATTTATTGGAACTATTAAAAAAATGTGAGGAGATTATATACATAGAATGAATCTAGAGGATCATGGTAACCGTACCTCTCCTTTCTCCTCCTTCGAGCTTCCTCTTTCTCTCTGGATTCACCTCCACCTTGCCTCCGACGTCCGCCCCCCTCCTTCCTCTTTTTTTTTTTTTTCCTCTTCTTTTCTTTCCTAAATTTTCGTTTTCTTTCCTTCCTTGGCAAGCCACTACTTGCCCTGTTGTTCACCCATTAGCAAGCATGGCCAGCCATCCCCCCCCCCCCCTGCGGCAACACGTCCCATGCAGCCGGGATCCATGCCTAGAAAGGAGGTCCCCACACACTTCAGAAAAAATGCAATGAAAATCAAAATATCAACTCTTCCCCCGGGCCCTCACCACCACAGGGGTCTACACTCATATGTAAAAAAAACTCTCTATTTTAAATTTCCTTTCCTTCTAAATATTCTTGTCTCACGGAAAAAAAAAACACATCCATTTCCAAGCTTAAACCCCCATATATATTGAAAATTAGGAATGTAAATGGAGTAGGATCTAAAAACTCCTAGAATTATTCTCCATCTAAGCCTCATTTCTCCACTTAGAATAAGATGATGTTTGTTTTTTAACTTAACTTTAAATAAAACTTTAATGCTTAATAGTATTAAGTATTAGGTTATTTATTTTTGTAATATTTTATTTTTATTAAACATTAAAAAATAAAAATAAAATCAATATATTGTTTTTTATTTGGAAAAAGCCAAATATTTTGATTTTTTTTTTCCATTCAATAAAAAGTTTATAATAAGTCATAAAAAAAAAAAAGTAGAAAAACAAATAATATAAAGTCCGAAAGCAAATTGCTTTCAACAAAAAAACTAAAAAAAAAAAAAAAAAAACAAACACCCTTGTGGAGTGAGGATGAAAAATCTCTCAAATAGGAGGAATAAATTCCCCTTCCCAAAATTTCAAAATACACAAACAAAAAGCATTCATATCTTAATCTAGGCCCAAAAGTTTCAAGTGGCCCAATGATTTGCAAGTGGCCCATTTAACAATCTTATAAGACTTAATCGATCATTCCTAATATACTAGAATAATTTTTGTTAATTTCCAAATTATAGAAATACCTCTTAAAGTAGATAAGGTGTTATCGTTAGGGATGACAATTCATGTTAGTGGGTCGTATTTCATGTCGTGTCAAAGCCCGAGTATTCTATTACATTGCTCAATCCAAACTTAATACGAATAATAATTGTATCAGAAATATAAGTTTAAATACTACCTAATTATTAAACAGGTAACATATTATGTAACTCATTTAATTATTAAATATTCTTATTCAATAATCAAGTTAAGTTAAATATTTGTACATGTTTATATGATTAATGTCTCAATCAAACATATTTATAACTCAATTGACTATTTATTTAAAAATAAATTTAAAATAAGTCAAATATAAATTCAACAGCTTAAAGATATAATTAAGTCAATAATGAGTTTATTAGGTGGGTCAATTCAAATTAAATTTGTGTCATGCATATTGACATAAAAATTACCTATTTATTAAACAAGTTATACATATTGATATGAATTTGACTCAAACTCATTTATACTCAATTAAAACCCGTGAAAAGTATGTTGAATTAATGTCGTGTTTGCAAATCGTGTCAAACTTTGTCATCCCTAATTACCATTTAGAGATTAAAAGTTTTTTTAAAGATCATTTTCTTTGACAATAGAGTATAATTAATCCAAGTACGGAAAAAATTTAACCTAAAGTACCAATAAGAACTAGTGTAGGGCACTGCACATGGGGGAAGACCCTAATAAATAATTTTCCTTCAATATCAACATTCCCCTTATGTCAAAAGATAATTGCTTGATTTTTTTATCTTGCTTCTAGTACTGAAACAATAGCAAATTCTAGTCTTTTGAACTTTTTGAAACAAGTTATATACTTGTATCCCTCCAAGTTATTCTCAGTTTATTGAGATGTGATGGGGAGACAAAATATTACATCATCAAATGAGTCAGATTTGGACAGGTCACTTTATTCCAATCTGTCATAAGAAAATACTATAAATCTTTACATTTTATTTTTATGAGTAGTAATTTTTGTTATTTTATATGTATTTAAAAAGAATAAATAAATAAATTTAGTGTTGCTTTGGATATACTTTTTAATTTTTTTTTAAATGATAATAACTTTTATATAAAATTCTTTTAAAAAAGTAATGGTTCTAAAACCCGTTAAAAAAAGTTGAAGTGTATATTTAAATTTCTAAAAGTGATTTTTAATGACTTAAGATAAATTTATATTTTTTATTTAGGATGATCTATTTTTATAAATATGTTTTTATTTTAAAAATAAAAAATATAAAGTGCACCCATATGAGTAATAAATTATTTTTCTATTTAATAATGCATAAAACCTCTCTCAATATTTTATTTATTTATTTATTTATTTATTATTATTATTATTATTATTATTATTATTATTATTATTTATGTACTAATTCATTTATAATTTGTCTAATTCTAGAGGAGAGTAAAAAAGGAATAGACATATCAAACTATGTTTTGTTTTGTTCAATTTTCTTGTTGTGTTTGGTTCCTGAAAAAATTGAAGGAAAATATAAGGAAAAAAAAGTGAAAATAATTTTTAAAAACAGATTTAAAATCAATAAATCATTTTTATTTACTAATTCAAATTCATTTTACTTATTTTAACTCATCAATATAAAAATTAAATAAGTTGAAAATTTATAAGTATTTAACTGGTTTTAATTATATATAATTTTCTTTGATATTTTCATAGGACAATCAAATATGAGAAAATCATTTTTCTTAATTTTTTTTTCTTTTCTTAGTACTTTATAGGAAAAATATAATATATCATATGTAAATCATTGAAAAACATCAATTAAAATTTTAATAAAAAAGTATCGATAAGAGAATAATGAGTTAAAATTCATAATAATATTAAAAAAAACTTTAAAACTATGGTTGGTTCCATAAATTACTTAGGAAAGAAAAAAAAATAAGAAAGATAGTTTTCGTATATTTGGTTTCACCATGACAATTTTTTAAAGAAAATTAATTAAAATTTTATATATTTTAAAATTATTTAATATTTATATAACAGAGAAAACTAAATGAAATGAGTTTGAAAAAATATATAAAAATAATTTATTGATTTTAAATCTATTTTTTATTTTTTTATTTTTTTTCTTCTACTTTTATTTTATTTTATTTTCTTTCCTTTACATTTTCTCTCAAATTTTCCGACAACCAACCATAACCTAAAAGATTCCAAAAAATGATAACAAAAAATAATAATAAACATATTAAAGTTGATGTAGGAGTCTTTTATCTTCTATGAATATGCTTGTGTGATTTTCAAGATGGGGCTCCACAAACTCTCTTTTCTTTCAATGTTGTGGTTGGTTATTGCCTTGAGGCAGCCTCATGGACCATTTTCACACACTTGGGTAATGGTTGGATTTTTCTCAATAGTACGGTAATTTAAAAAAGTTATGCTTAAATTACTCTAGTAGAAGAAGTTATTACAAATATACGGTAGTTTTTGCCACCTAGGAAAGAGGATTTGCCACTTAGGAGAGAGGAGAGAGGAGAGAGGTTCAGCGGATATTTTTTTTTTTAAACCAAAATCATCTTTTCAAATTTCAAAAGTCAAAGGGAAATCGTCTTTTCAAAAGACGAGTTCCATGAAAAAAAAAAATTAGTATTTAAAAAAATTCCCCATTTACAAGGGAACTC
>JAJJMF010026116.1:0-80202 GCA_022058775.1 Vitis hybrid cultivar
ATTGGGAGTGGTCTCGGGTTGAGCAAGACCAGAAAAGGGGGTTGGAATGGAGGAACAAGCCAAAACGACGTCGTTTTGGCCTGTTTTTTTTTTTTTTTTTTTTAAAGGAATAGTGTCCAAAACGACGTCATTTTGGACCCTTCCTTTTAAATTAAAAAGGGCCAAAACGACGTCGTTTGGTCCCACAAATTAAAAAAAAAAAAATTAGGGCTGAGGGTGTAGAGTTCTGCAACCCGACGGGAGGAAGAAGAAGAAGAAGAAGGAGAAGGAGAAGGAGAAAGAGGGGTGCGTACCTGGTCGGACCGTCAGAGGCGACTCAGGCGAGCGCCTCACGCCTTGTCGGAGGCGAGTGCCTTGCGCGCCTAAGAGGCGCCTTCCTGAAGGGGTGTCGCCTGCTTTCAGGCGAGGCGCCGGAGGGTGGCGTCGCGTCGCCCCGAGCCTAGGCGCGCCTTTCACAACTATGGTTATTTTATACCCTACCATTTCTTTATTTTTGAATATTCAAATGAGAAAATAATTTTAATTGTAAAAAAAAACATTTGAATTTTTTATATGAACTCTATAATTATTCATAATAGTAATTTTTTTATATTAAAAATCATTATCTAAGCATACTTCTATCTATAATTCTATATAAATAAAAAGGTTATTTGCAAAAAACAAAAAGAGTTAAACTCTTTTTAAGGATTTTATTAAATACCCTCGTAAAAAAGTATCCTTCCTTGAAAAAAAGACAATTTTCGCAGAGTAATTAAAGGAGATAATATCTTAGTAAGTTCACATATCATATAGTATTATATAACCTTTCATTTCTTTTATTGACAATTGTGTCAACAAGTTTGAAGCCTTTTAAAAAGGAATCGAACAAGTTTGAGAAAAGGGTTGTTGGTCCAAGACTTTGTATTAAACGTAGGATCATAAAATATTTAAAATAGAAAGTCTCGGGCCCACCAATTACACCCAAATTTAAAAAGAAATTAGTTTTACTTTTTATATGAAGGTGCCTTGGAATTGGATGAAATCACTGGATTGAAATCAATATTTTGATCTTCCATTAAATGAAAGGATGACAACTTAGTAAATGTATGAAGAAAATAAAATTGAATAATAATGATAACAAAACTTATCCCGTGTAATATTAGACAAAATATATAAAAGATGATAGTAAGATAGGAGAGTAGGAATAAAGTGAAGAAAAAAAATGTTAAATAAAATAGAAAACTTGGTGGTGTCCCACTTGAAAACAGAAGAAGAGCAAAGGTGATAAGAAAAAGAGGAATGCGATAAAAGAATCTCTAAGAAAAGAATCTTTAAGTCAATAGAGACAGAGAGCTGCTTCTAATTTTCCTTGTCAATTTTCGAAAGGTCATGCGAAATCGCTTGCCTTCTTAACTTTGATTATGTTTGATAGTAATTTTAGGACTAATATTTAAAAAATAAAAATTTTTAAATGTTAAAATGATCAAAAATACTTTCTAAAATCAGTATAAAACGTACTTTTTTTATATTGTAATATTTTTTTTTATATTGTAACTACTTTCATGTTCTTTCCTACAGTAATAGGATGTCTAAAGTTTTTTTTTTTTTCACATTATTCATTTTATTTAGTGGATTGATTTTCATGTGAAAAATCATTTTATTTAAGAAAAATAATAATTTCACTTATTTTAAAAAAAATATTTAATCTCTCTTAAATCATTCACAAAATGAATTAATTTTTTAATAAAAGTAATTTTAATTTAGATTTAAATTATTTCTCATTTATATTTAGATATATACATATAAAAAGATTATTTTTTAATATTTAATATTTAAATTTTATTTTAGTAATAATTTCTTTAGAATATTTTCGGGTTTTTATTAGAATTAATTGCTACATTTTTATTCTTCCTTCTTCAAAAATAAAACTATTTTTTTGTTTTAAAGATAAAGCTCTTCCAATATAAATGCACTATTTCAAGTTAATAAAATCATTTCCTTTTATTTTAGTTTACTTTTATTTATTTATTTATTATAAATTATAATATTATCAATAATAAGATTTATCTATAAAATAATGTCAGAAAATAGATATATTATTCATTCTAAATGTATCAATCCATTCCTCTTTCTTTAACATATTTTCATTTTCATATTGTCGGTCAGCGCATATCGTTTACTTTAATTTTTTATTAATATTTTTTTATGTCCTTAAAGAAAAAATAAAATATTAAATAAAATATAAAACAAAAAACTTGGTGGTGAAGTAAAGGAGCGTACAGCTGACGATTGAATGGTCCGAGAGACAGTTGGTCAGCTACTTCAATTCAAGATTGGTTGGCCCGAGAGACAGAGAACTGTCCCTAACTTTCCTCTTCACTTCCTGGAAGGCGCCTTGCCTTCCCAACTTTTTATATTGTAAGTTAGGGTTGCACGATCTCCTCAGTTACTCACCATCTTGAAGAGAAATCAACCCTCTAAACTGTCTTTGTAGTTTTGAGATAGAAACCTACAATGGCTTCCACAAGCTTCTTTACAGCCTCTGCTTCTTCTACTCCTTCCATCCCTCAAAGGATTCATGATGTTTTCTTGAGTTTTAGAGGCGTGGACACTCGCTGTAATTTCACTGATCACCTCTACAAAGCTTTGGTTGACAGAGGCATTCGCACCTTCAGAGACGATAAACTCAGGAGAGGAGAAGGGATTGCTCCAGAACTCTCGAAAGCCATTGAAGAATCAAGGTCTTCCGTAATTGTTTTCTCTGAAAACTATGCTCGTTCGAGATGGTGTTTGGATGAGTTGGTAAAGATCATGGAGTGCCAGAAAGATCTGGGACATGCTGTTTTCCCAATTTTCTATCATGTGGATCCATCCCATGTACGAAAGCAAGAAGGAAGTTTTGGAGAGGCCTTTGCCGGTTATGAAGCAAACTGGAAGGACAAGGTAGGAAGTTGGAGGACGGCCTTGACGGAAGCAGCCAATCTTTCTGGATGGCATCTACAAGATGGGTAACTTTGATTTCCTTTCAACTATTTGTAAGTATAGGAATGAGTAGTTTTGCATTTATAGTCATAAAGTTGATCGAAATATTTATAAACACACGGGACAGAATTTTTTTTTATTTGGGGTTCTGCTAGTTAAGTTGTGGAAACTATGAGTTTGATAACCAAAGGGAATTACTGAAAACCTAGATTAAGAGATGCTATTTCTATTTAAAATACTTTTAATGGAAGTGTTTTCTGTATAACTGTTTTTGATCAAATCAGTTGTGTTCTCCATGAATTGATTTTTTTTTTTTTTTTTTTTTTTTTTTTTTAACTTTTCAAAAGTGATTTCTAAATTTTATTAACTTTGAGTCAGTTTTGCAGTGATCCTAAGAAACCTTTTTAATTTAAAAGGTGTTTTTGAAAAAAAAATAAAAAAAATAGGTGTTTTGTAAAATTTATGAAACACTTTTAAATATAAAAGGTCGGTTGAGTGTTTTTTGGAGAAAGATTTGATACGTAATTCTTCTGAAAACACTTAGGGGGTGTTTGGTATACAAGAATAGAGAATGAAAATGAATATTTTGTTTCCATTCCTATTTTTTAGTGAATGGAAATGAATTTGGTGATTATATTTCTAGGGTTTGGATGAACTTAGGAATTCAAGGTTGGAATGTTATTTGTTATCATTCTAATATTTGGAAATAATAGGAATGAAAATGAAAAATAAATAAATTGACAATAATACCTTTACTAGTTTAAAATAAATTTTTTTATTTTCATTTAAAAATAAATAATTTTTGAGATTCTTTTTTTTTTTTTTTCTAAATAATAAGACTAAAAAAAGTCTTATTAGGGGATGAAGAGGCATGACCCTTGATGAATGAAGTTCAAGGGTAAAATAGTAATTTAAAACTATTTTATATTTTTTTTATAGGATGAATGAATCGAAATACCACCTACTTGCAATGAATTAAAATCCCACTTTTAATTTCTATCGAAATCATTTTTTATTTCATTCTTACCTTGGTAAAATTTATCCAAACTTGGGCATGAGAGGAAAGGAATGAAATTTCTATTCCCACTCCTCATTCCCACATACCAAACACCTCCTTAAAGAAAGGACTTTCATTAAAGAGATTTGAGTAGAAATACTCTCAAATGCCTTTAAAAACATTTATTTGATTAGAAGTCCCTTTTAGAAAATGGGGTTTTCAAACTTAAAAACTTCTTATATTTAGATGTTGAGTACTTCATCTAGAATGAAGCTTCAAGCATTAATTATAAGATATAAAACAAAAGTCAAAGAATAAAATATTTGCTCCTGTAAGGTTTTCAATTGTCATGGGATGTTAAAGACTTTTTTGATATGTACATGAATGATAAAGTAATATCTTGATTCATAATCATTATCCTTATCATGGCACAAAATTTCCATTTGAAGTTATGCCACAAGCATCACCAATAACAAAATTCATATTTTATTTTTCATTCTCATACATACGGGATACAATGAAAAATGTCATAAAATGTAAATGAACTAGTGTTTTTTATATATTATGTTTTACTACAATTTATTTGTTGTAAAGATGGTAAACTTAAATGTGTTTTATTTACCATTGTCACTCATTGCTCAACATATTGTATATTTATAATTGGCAAGTATGAGACCAACTATATTAAGGAAATAACTAATAACATATTCCATCGATTGAATTGTAAGAGGTTTGATGTTGGTGCCAATTTAGTTGGTATAGATTCCCACATAAAAGAGGTGAGTTTGCTGTTGCATATGGAATCAAGTGATGTTTGTGTTGTTGGGATATATGGAGTTGGTGGGATAGGTAAGACAACCATCGCAAAAGTTATATATAATAAACTTTCTTGCGAATTTGAATATATGAGCTTTCTTGAAAATATTAGAGGGATTTCCAATACCAAAGGTTTGACTCACTTACAAAATCAACTTCTTGGTGATATCCGAGAGGAAGAGTGAAGTCAAAATATAAACATTGTTGACCAGGGGGCAAGTATGATAGAGACCATTCTCTCATCTAAAAGAGTTTTTATTGTTCTTGATGATGTTGACAATCGAAATCAATTAAAAGCTCTACTTAGACATCGTGGATGGCTTGGAAAAGGAAGTAGAGTCATCATAACAACTAGAAATAAGCATTTGTTGATTGAACAAGAAGTGGATGACTTATATGAGGTTAAGGGATTGAATACTGAAGAAGCTTGTGAACTTTTCAGTTTGCATGCCTTCAAACAAAATCTTCCCAAATCAAATTTTATAAACCTCTCACATCGTATGGTAGACTATTGTCAAGGCCTTCCATTAGCTTTGGAAGTTCTAGGTTCTCTCTTATTCAACATGACAATACCTCAATGGGAAAGTCAATTGCATAAATTGGCTAAAGAACCTATGGCTGAAATTCACAATGTGCTTAAAAGTAGCTATGATGGATTAGATCGTACAGAAAAAGATATTCTCCTTGATGTTGCATGTTTTCTTAAAGGTGAAAAAAGAGATTCTGTGTTAAGAATATTAGACGCTTGTGCAGGAATTGGAATACAAAATTTGAAAGACAAGTGTCTTATAACTCTCACATACAACCATATGATAGATATGCATGATTTGATACAACAGATGTGTTGGGAAATTGTTCGTGAAAATTTTCCTAAAGAGCCGAACAAATAGAGCAGACTATGGGATTCCCATGATATTGAACGTGCACTTACAACATCTGAGGTAAGAGCCAAATGCATAAATTCACTTAAGCTCTAGTTAAAGATATAGATTTCAATAATAGTATCCTTCTTGTATAAGAACTTACATATCCATATAAGTTGAGTTAGTTTGTATTTATGTTTGCTTTATCCTTCTTATTTTTCAGGGAATAAAAGGAGTTGAAACAATAGACTTGGACTTGTCTAAGTTAAAAAGATTACACTTCAATTCAAATGTTTTCTCAAAGATGACTAGCCTTCGATTGCTTAGAGTTCATTCAAATGTCTATATATTTCTTCGTTGTTATGATCACATGAAGGAGGAGGAGGAGGAGGAGGAGGAGGAGGTAGATCCTTATTATGAAAAAATAATTGATTTTGTAAAGAAAACTGCTTCTAAAGTGCAACTTGACCTAGATTTTGAAATTCCCTCTAATGAGTTAAGGTATCTTTGTTGGGATGGGTATCCTTTAGATTCTTTACCATCAAATTTTGATGGAGAGAACCTTGTTGAACTTCACTTGAAGTGTAGCAACATAAAACAACTATGGCAAGGGAATAAGGTATTATTATCATTTAATAATGACTTCTTTTGCTTTATATTGATTTTAAAATTTCTAATAGTTATTTCTTTTATTGACACTATTTTCTTTTGTTATAGTATCTTGAAAGTTTAAAGGTCATTGATCTAAGTTACTCAACGAAGCTCGTTCAAATGCCAGAATTCTCAAGCCTGTCAAATTTGGAGAGACTAATTCTTAAAGGTTGTGTAAGCTTGATTGATATTCACCCATCTCTTGGAGTTCTCAAGAAGCTTACTACCTTAAATTTGAGGTTGTGTCATAAGCTTAAGGGTTTGCCAAGTAGCATTAGCAACTTGGAATCTCTTGAGATTCTTGATCTCTCTGATTGCTCAAAGTTTGAGAAATTTCCGGAGAAGGGAGCAAACATGAAAAGTTTAGCGGTGCTTCGTTTAATGAATACTGCTATTAAGGATCTGCCGGATAGCATTGGATCCTTGGAATCTCTTGTGGAGCTTGATCTCTCAAATTGCTCAAAGTTTGAGAAATTTCTGGAGAAGGGAGGGAACATGAAAAGTTTAGTGGTGCTTCGTTTAATGAATACTGCTATTAAGGATCTGCCAGATAGCATTGGATCCTTGGAATCTCTTGTGGAGCTTGATCTCTCAAATTGCTCAAAGTTTGAGAAATTTCCGGAGAAGGGAGGGAACATGAAAAGATTAGGCATGCTTTAATTTAACAAATACTGCTATTAAGGATCTGCCGGATAGCATTGGATCCTTGGATCTTGTGGATCTTGATCTCTCAAATTGCTCACAGTTTGAGAAATTTCCGGAGTTGAAGAGAAGCATGTTAGAACTGTGCACACTTAATCTAAGATGGACTGCCATTAAGGAGTTGCCCTCCTCAATAGATAATGTCAGTGGGCTTTGGGACTTGGATATATCAGAGTGCAAAAACTTGAGTCTTCCCGACAATATTTCTAGGTTGGAATTTCTTGAAAGTCTAATCCTTGGTGGCTGCTCAAACCTGTGGGAAGGATTAATAAGTAATCAGCTTCACAATCTGGGAAAGCTTAATACCAGTCAATGGAAAATGGCTGAAAAGACTTTGGAGCTTCCTTCAAGTCTAGAACGAATAGACGCACACCATTGCACAAGCAAGGAAGATTTATCAAGTCTCCTCTGGCTTTGTCACCTCAACTGGTTGAAATCCGCAACAGAGGTATGATTTTTATTAAATCATTCCACTTAACCTTTTTTTATGCAGAGTCAATATTTACATAATAATTTGTGCAGGAGTTGAAATGCTGGAAACTCAGTGCTGTTATTCCAGAAAGTAGTGGAATTCCGGAGTGGATAAGGTATGAGAATTTGGGAAGTGAACTAACAACAGAGCTTCCAAGGAATTGGTATGAAGATCCTGACTTGCTAGGATTTGTTGTATCATGTCTTTATCAGCCTATTCCTACGTCTCATGATCCTAGAATATCTTGTCACTTTAGTTCTGCTTTCAGTTGTGAATTGAATTTACATGGTAATGGATTTGGATTCAAGGATGAACGCCGGTTTGGATGCCGGTGTGAGTGCCAGGGTGATTTTAATGATATGATAGATCAAGTATGGGTCTGGTGGTATCCTAAGATTGCTATTCCGAAAGAGTATCTCCATAATTCCACACATATTAATGCTTCATTTAAGAGTAACACTTATTACTGTGACGCTTCGGTAAACGTAAAAAAATGCGGCATCAATCTTATATTTGCGGGAGATCAACAAAATCATATGCCCATGTTGGAGCATCCTCAGAACTCTGGTGACAATGGATCAGCATTACAAGATACCAATGGTAATGTTCATGGGGCTAATCAAGATGATGAACACTACCATATTACCATGTTCTTGGATCTTGATGGGAATTTTGGTGGCAATGGATCAGTAGTACTTGAAGACACTGTTGGAAACCGTAAGAGAAGACGTGATGATTCCTTACCCGATGTAGCAGAGGAGCCACATTATAAAAGATTGGGAGCACCCAACACTGATCTCTCGCTTTGAACTCCATCACCAGGTGCATTATCAACCCTTTTTCATAGATTCCAACTTTTCTCCTTCTTAAATTGTTTTTAAACTTAATAAACCATTTTTGTCCCTTTCTTCAAACTCATTTAACTTATTTTCCTCCATTACGTGAAAATTAAATGATTTAAAAATACATAAATTTCTATTCAATTTTAATGAAATTTTATTTTATTTTCTTTCATATTTTCTATAGGAAAACCAAGTATAAAAAAATCATTTTCCCTAGTGTATTTTTATTTCCTAACTACTCTCTAAGATTCAAACATAGTTTATAGTGATTGATATCATGGCTATGCATGTACTACATTTCATAGAATTTCTTCATTTTCAAAAAATATGAAAAACAACTTCAACTAACTTTGAAAATCATCATTAGTTTAAAAACATGTATAGTTTTTTTTTCATTATTTATTTATTTAATTAGTTACATAAAACCTCTACAAAGTGATTATGAAGCTCTAGGGATTCTTCATTACCTCATTAGACATAACATTAATTAATTAATTAATTTTTTCTACTTGCTTTTAAGATAAAATTTGAATAAGTTATCAAAATTAATTAGAGAAGAACATATAAACAAATTAGAAGTTAAATTTGAATGTATTATGAGGTAGATATATGTAGAAATTTAGTCGATAGAAGTAAATAGTAAAACTCCCATATATTGATTTTAATAGTTTTAAGAGTCAAATTGTTTATACTTTTTGTATTTAAGAATTAAATTTCTTTAAGTATGCGAAAACATGTTTAAACATTCATACTTATTGTCAATTTCTAGAGATGAAAGTCTTGGCTTTATATTATATTTACTTATAATTCTGATATGCTTATGAAGTTTACCTAACAATTGATTATACTAATCTTAAGTGAAATTTGTGATAGTACCGATCAGAACAAAATCGAATGCGCTAGCTATAGGTGGAGTTTATGGTTTTTTCTATCAACTTATTGGTAAGTCATTTTGTTCATTTACCCTTTTAGCACGAGTAGAAAATTGATTAAAGTTCAACTTTTTTACTATTTTCTCTTTACCTTGAACCCTTTTTTGTTCAATTATGTTTGGTTTTTGGAAAACTTGAGGGATAATATAAGGGAAAGAAAATGGAGAAAAAAAAATTAAAAGGAAATAAAAAGTGAAAAAGAATAAAAATTAGATTTAAAGTCAATAAATTATTTTCATATATTTCTTCAATCTCATTTCAATTATTTTGCTTCATTATATAAAAATTGAATAATTTTAAAAATATATATAGTTCTAACTAATTTTAATTATATTTAATTTTTTTCCCATATTTTTCACAATAAAACCAAACATTTATAATTTTCCTTGACATTTTTTATTGTTTGCTTGGTACTTGTTGGGAACCAAACATAAGTTTAAAACCACTAGGGTAACCCCGTTGGTTAAGGCGAACACTGAGAAGTGTGGTCCCAGTAAGACACATGATCCTAGGTACGTATCTTACTATTAATGATACCTTGAATTTACCTAGTGTTAGTTGTTGCAGGGCGATTAACACTCTGAGGTTTGGGTTCCTATAGAGAGTCCTAAGGGTTAGGTCATGGAAGGTTTTTTGATTATTAAAAAAAAAAACATAAGTTTAATGTTTTAGGAGGTGTAAAAAAAAAAAAAAATTGTAGCGCAATCCACAATTAACGAGGATATATATTTGTTATGATGTGCTTGGTATAAGGCACCAAGTATCATTATATTAAATCCTCCATCTATTGCATAAGAGTTAGTTGTTATAAATTCCTTGCTATTGATATAGGTAAACAACTATTTATATATGTTCAAATTAATTCTTAAGTTAATGGTTAACACCCATAAAAATGTTTTTAGTTCCTTTGATGATTATGTTATAATTTGAACATTTTAGGGGTATGATTCTAGCTTCATTAGCATGAAGTGTATCTAAAGATATGTGATTCCCTATCACTATGTTTGGTTCCAAGAAATTATAACGGAAGAAAAAGCCTCATGAAAATGATTTTCTCATGAAAAAATCCAAGAAAGTATGAATGAACATGAAAATGATTTTTGGAAATCGAACACAACCATGTGAAATATACTTGTGTTAATAATGTGTTTGTTGTATTATGTTTATGAAATTGAAATGATGTATTTTATAATTTATCTTTAGGTGGAAACCCTAATGACAATGAAGAGAAGTTAATCTCAAAATGCAAGTGAGATTCCAAATGTTGCTAAGGTGGTTTACTCTTGCATATGATCAGTCTCGCTAACAATCATGACCATCAAGAAAGATGCTACAAATTCAAGTATTTTTCAATCCTGAAGCTCTCATGCGGCACTTAGACAATTCAAGTCTCTTGAAGTTGCTAAGTTTTTCCCTATTGTGACAGAGGTCTCTATCAGATTTCACACATAATAACCATTGCATTTCAACTCAAGTGTTTATTTTGAAATAATTTTGCATTAAACTCTTTTTCAAAAGTATTAAATTAATACCATTCTCTAATCTTACTTGGCTTGGTTTGTCAACTTCAGTGGTTTATTACTCTCTAGGGTCAACTTTCAACTTAATCCAATGTAATTGTTATTGATCCATGGCCAATTAACAAATTCTCTAATCTTATGATTGGTTTTTGAAAAATTTGAAGAAAATAAAATAAAGAGAAAAAGTAGAATGAAAAGAAATGTGAAAAAACATAAAAAAATTATATTTAAAATTAATAAATAATTTTTATTTCTTATTTCAAACCCATTTTACACACATAATTATAATAATATTTAATTTTTTCCCTATTTTCCATGAGATACTAAATATAAAAAAAATTATTTTTCTTAATATTTTTTTAATGCTTTTTGGGAACTAAACATAACCTAATACTTGCCTTTGTGATTCAAGATACCAATAACACTTCTTAATAAACTCATATCCATTAATGTGGCCGGTATATATGTGTGGAATATTCATGGTTCATTATTATCACTACCCTACAATTGTGGATTCTAATTGAATTTTAAGAATTAATGATATGCTCTTTCTTCAAACAAATGTTCTCAGTGAATTTAAAATGGTTGAATTATTTCAATTGGTCAAACCTCAATATTCCAAATATTTCTACTTTGATTAATAAAGGGCTTTGTGAGTTGACTTTAAATCTTTACTTCTAAATATCATCTATTAAGGTATTTTAGATGCTTCTTTGTTTCTAGCAGTCTTGTAATTGATTATGAGATGATTGTGGACCAAATGATATGCAAAGTATCTCCTTTATAGAAGTTTTTTCACTTGCTTTAAAGCTAGGATTTTAAAAACTAGTTTTTGTCTTTTCTTAGCTTTAATTTTCTTACTCTAAAACACCCTAATTATATCTTGTTTTGCACTTTCAAGGAATAAAGTCATTTAGTTTTGTATGTGCCATTTTCTTTAATAGAGAAACTAAAAAGGGATGGATCTTAGTATATAGTTGAAGCAAAGAAGGATTTTATTCTAAAATTAATATAGAAAATATATTCTGATAATGCAATTTTAAACATTTTTTAAATAATGTTAAACCAACTTAATAATTTAATATAACTTAATAGCTTAATTTGTTATTAAATAGATTAACTATGTTTGGTGAAATAACTTAATATTATAATATAAATTTAGTATTAAGTCAAAATAATTAACTTAAGGGTGTTTGGTAAATCAATTTAATAACTTAATATGATTTAATAGTTTAATTTAAGTTATTAAAGAAATTAAACATGTTTGATAAAATAACTTAAATAAGTAATAAGTCAAAAGAGTTAATTTCATTGAAACCCCCTGAGGTTTGGTATAAATATACTTGACTACCGTTGATTCAAAGTTCATCAATTAACACCCTTATAAATTTATTTCATTTAAAAAATTTAATTTTTTAAGAAATTTCAAGTAAAAATATTTTAGATAAGAATGTTTAACAATTCACTAAAAATTAAATTTTATTCTTTAAAAACTAAAAATTATATATATAATACATTTATAAAAGTGCTAATTGACGAAATTTGAAACCTACGATAGCTTAATGTATTTACACTAAACCTGAAGGGTCTTAATAAAATTAACTCTAAGTCAAAATAGTTAAAGGATAAATATGTCAATTTGACAATTTAAAATAAATCTTAAATTAACTTTACTAAATAATCTTAATACTTATAAGTAATAAGTAATAAGTTTTACCAAACACACACTTAAATTTAAAGAAATTATTTAATGAAAAGATAAATATTAAAATATAAAACATTTCTAATCTCCATCCCACTCTTTGATGGGCTAAACTCGGAAATGGAAAGTCATACCTTGGCACATGCTTTAATTTACATTTATTAAATTGGTTTTGACATACATTTTTCATAATAAATGCAAAACAATAGCCTGAGTTACAAACATGATTTCCATGGTTTTTTAGGTCTCTAATCACATAAATTATTGATTCCCAAATTATAGATGCTCTAAATTTAGTGCATAAGGCATTCAGACTCTCAGTTCCATCAACATCCATTTTCATTTTCTCACCTGCCAAAGCCTTATTGTACAAATTTCCAATCAACCTTCAGATCCAATCCATGCTCCATCGTCAACCCTATGCTCATCTTTACACCATTCTCAACTCAAGCCACACTGTTACCAAAGGGCAAGTTGCTAATACCAAATATTTAAGATAAGTATACATACAATACAAATAAGTCCATTACACTAAAAGAAGAGGAAAAAGAAAAAACTTGTGTCACAGAAAGGAGCCTTTGTAAGAATCTGATAGAGCTCCTGCTGTTTCTGAAAGGTTGCTCTTCATCTCTGAAATTTTTGATGCCATGTGCTCTTCGTATTTCAAAAACTGAATCAACCAAAGCATAGTGTTCCCAAGCACATATCTGAATTTCTTCCTCATTTTGCTTGATTGCTTCCTGCAACTTCAATTTGGACGTCTTCATGACAACATCAAAGTCTAGTCAGAATCCCTTGAATTTTTCAATATTATTCACATTAATCAAGAACAATTATAGAGCCAACTAGGAATTTTTAGCTCTGAAAAGGGAAACTAACTAACTCTTTAAGAGAAGAAAAACAAAATTATACCTCCTGAACATCTGCCACTTCTCTTTCCACAATATCTACATTATGGGTTTCTATCTCAACATCCTCCGCCAACTTCTTAGCTTCCGTTGCACATCTGGAGGTGTAGTTTTGCGTTTCCTTCTTCAAAAAATTTAATTGAGCTTCCACCTGACAAGTTGATCATTCATCCATTGTTAACCTCATACAACAATAGCCTAAAAAGTATTCATTTTGATTCCTTGTCAAAAATCAACCAGAAGATAAATATCCATGAACGGAAAACAATTAGATTAAACAATGTGTAACCCAATAATTTATGTTGCAAAATCAAGTTAAACATCAGATCCATCAGAAACAAAGAGTGATTCTGTGATGGATGATACTATTCAATAGCTTATTAATAAAATCACATTATTAGGAAGACACTACTCAATAGCTGTTGACACTAATAATGAAGTTCTTTAATAATGGAATAACCTTATATGGCATAATTATGCAAGCATTGTTTAAGCTAATGTCAAATATAGTCAAAGCCTTAACAATATTCCAATCAACAAGTTGGAAAATTACTTGCTAAAAAATATTCTTGGCTAAAGAATCAAATACAGTCAATCCTTTGTATGGACTAATTATCATCCAAAAATATTTTTTTCTAAGCATTTTATAGGCCATCAAAGCTGCTTTGAAAATCTGGGGCCTGAAAACCTATGTGCAACAACAATTGACGTCTCCAGCAGTTTTTTTTCTTTTTTCTTTTTATCCAAAACAAACCATTCATTTATATGAATTTAATTACAAGCCAAGGATGAGAAACCCTTCTAAAACATAAAGGATGGTTAAAAAATAAGGAAAAACCTAACAAGAGTAGCAAGATAGTTATTCTAATCAAGGATGATACAAGAACTTGTACAAAATATAGCAACAATGTATGCATGGCTCCACATTTTGCCAATCAATTTGTAACCTGATTCTCTAAATGAGGGGACCAATAGAAGGAACAACCCGAGCTACTAGCTAGATCCAGGGTTTTAGGAAGCCACATGTCATACATATATCCCTAGACATGTGATAGGGGAATGCCTTTTAAAGTATATTAAAAAAGGAAAAGAAGGCACAAATAAACTTTAATTGGGATTAGTATTAGTTGGAATGAAATTAAGATTACTATTTATAGGAGTCAAATTGGGAATAGTTAAATAATGTTGAGGAGAATTAGAGTCATAATAAGTTATATTAGAATCCTAGTAGGCTTTGGATTTCTTAAAGAAGTCTATAAATAAAGCTAATTGATATAAACCAAAGTGATGCACTGAAAATTAAAAATATCACATTTTCTTGTACACTTTGCAATTTTCAATGGTAAGACTCCTAATTTTCTTATAGCGGAGACTCTTGGAAGGCCTTAGTGAGACTCTAAAGTTTTTATTTTTTCTTCTTCGTATCTTCTTTCATAATGCTTTTTATTTTATTTTTCTTTACCATAAACTTTATCCCTTGTTCCTCTCCTTAAATCCTAAACAATAGAAACCCAACCCACTTATTTGATTGTAGGCACACATCCTAGGGTTGTTGTCCTCCATCGATATGTCCAACAATTTAATCATTCCTTTTAATCCAATTTGAAAATGTGGCCTATTCTCAACAAAATTATACTAAAGCATATTTAGATCACTTTTCCAAAGGAATCAAATTAATCAATCCTCTATTTGAACTAACTATCCCCAAAAATAACTTTTTTGAGTGCTTTATAGGCCTTCAAAGCTACTTTGAAAATATGGGGTTTGAAAAACTACATGCAATAACAATTGACATCTCCAACAACATTTTATTTATTTATTTATCTATTTTTTGTCAAAGAAAAAACTATTCATTGATATTACAAGCCAATGATGAGAAATCCTTCCAAAAATATAAAGGATGATAAAAAATAAATTAGGAAAAAACTAACAAGAATAGCAAGATAGATATGATAATCAAGGATGAAACAAAAACTTGTACAAAACATAGCCACAATGCACATGCTCTGATCATTATACAACAATTGTATTTTTAGCAATAAAATGAAGGATATTCTTAGTGACAATTGGATGTGTTGGAATTTATATATAGGTGAATGGAAATAAGGACACTTCTTTTCTCTTGGAACACATGTTGTTTCTTAATAGATACAACTTGTTTTACAGGACGCGTCTAGTATGAGGGAACTACTTTTTATGCGGGTAATGGTCACTGCCACCAAGCTTTTAAATAGGATGACAATGTAAAGGTTCTCAATGTATTAGATGAAAACTTTGAAGATACAAGTGAATGTCACTTCAAACATCGAAATACTTTACCTAACCTTGTGTACTATGATGAGGCTAACTCTCATATGCTTTATGCATATGTTTTCTTTGCTGACGTTCCAATCTCTGCTCAATCAATGGAACTTGGTGGTGAAGAGGTAACTATTTTTATTTTTATTTTTTTGCATTGACATTAACAAAAATGAATATCTAGCCTTAGGTGAAGGGTGATAATCGGCTTGTCGATGAGGGTGATAATACTTCTCTTAAGGACCAGTTTGAAAATGTTATTGGTACTAAAGGGTCAATATCCTTTGACTCAACTATCTGGAAAGAAGATTATTTTGTTATTCCACTACCTTTGTCTCATTTTCATTTGGGTGATGAAGATATTACTAACATCTCTAGCGTTGTTGTGACTGAATCTTGAGGTTAAGAGGCCATAATTGAAAATATAACATATGATAAATTGATTCTTTTAGCCTTTGAGTTTCAGAATCTACCAATCAACAAGTCTCTAATCCAACATCAACAAATGATGTCATCAACACTTCAACAAGAGAGCTGTAGAATATTCAACTAGGTTTACTTTTCAATGACAAAAATTATTAGAAGTGGTCTCAGTTTGTTCAAACCTTCTTGAAAGGGAAGGGCAAATTGAGTCATCTTCTTGGGATAGGACTAAAACCAAAAAAGTTTGTTGTGTGGGATGAATAAGGCTCCATGGTGATGTCCTAGTTATAGAATTCGATGATGCCAAAAGTCAAGTGATACTTGCATGTTTTTGACAATAGCAAAGGAAATTTGGGAATCCTATAGGCAGACCTATTCCAAAGTTTGAGATGCTACACAAATCTATAAGATTAAGACAAAGATCTCATCTACCAAACAAGGTAATCGCTCAATCACTGAATATGCTCAGATTTTACAAAACTTATAGCAAGAGTTGGACCATTATCAGTGTATTGAGATGAAGTACAACGATGATGCAACCTTTCTTAAACATTTTATGGAAAAAGACGGGTGTGGACCCCGCATTTTGGCTCATGCGTTTCCCACTCGATGGCGAGCTCGATTTTTATTTGAAAAAATTGATTTTTATTTATTGTTTGAAAATGACTTGGATTCGCCACTTATTTTTGTTTTATTTTTAAAAGGGTAAACAAAATAAGAAAGAAAAACCCTAAATGTGACTCCTTATTCTGGAAAAGGCGGTCTGTGAAAAACTGGATCGGGTTCGGGGGTCAGGTTACTTATCGGGAAGGTACGGTAAAGATCGTAGCACCCCTCTAAGTCCCTAAAGTCGGGTCTCTACTAATAAAGTGAAGCAATCATGAGAATTGATGAATAAATCAATAAATACACAGAATGATCATGCACATGTGAGAATCAACACAAACATAAGGAGTGAACATGATGTGAGAAAATACGTACCTGTGTGGCGAACCAATATGCGCTATCAAGAGGAGGGTTAGTAAACAATTAAGAAATAATTTCGAGCATGTCATAGAGCAAAATAAAATCAATCATACATGGCAATTAAATCAATCAATTAATCAATCAATTATAAAGTCACTTATGTGGGGCCCTCACCAAAACCCGTTTATTTTTGCATGAATTAATTCCATAAACTCCATTATTCGGAATTATAGAATTAATATTCATGTTTATTTTAAAACGTTTTAAAATCATGAAAATTCGAAAGTGGCTCGCCGAAAAGAAAATGGCGGCCCAATTTTATTGAAAAACGGATTTTTGGAACCTAAACGAAAAAAACTAAGGATGAAAAAATTAAAGAGATGAAATTATTTGAAAAAAAGAAAAGGAATTTGAAAAAAATATTTGCAAACTAGAGTTTAGGAATCTATTTAAAAAATAAAAGATGAAGAAATAAAAAAATAAAAAAATAAGTAAATAAATAAATAAATAAACAAAAGGAAGAGAGGACATGTGGCTTAAAGGTGGCCATGCAGATAGTACTCCATGCAATGAGTGTTTCTTCCTGCAGCTTTTTTTTTTTTCAATTTTCCTCTCTGTGGTCTGCAACTCTCTTAAGAGCTTCTTGAACCCTGAGCGCCATTTCCTCCTTGGCTTAGGTAGTACCCGCAAACGAATCTCATTCTGAAGACCCCAAAAATATGAAGATCAGATGGCTTGCCTTCAAAACTGTCGAGACGGCTGTACCGATCTGCTCATGGGAATCTTGCAAGCTGCTCAATTCACACCCCATGCGCAACTGATTTGAAAATGCTCTCAGATCCGTCATAGGCTGTATGTTATTTCAAATGAAGGTATTTGACTGTCTACGTATACAGAGCACAACCTTGATCCTCTCCTATCGAGCAAAGAAATCACAGTCATAGCAGAATTTCACAATGTCGAAAACGAGTAAGCTGAATTTGAGGAGCATGAACATGTTGTCATTTCTATAGCACGTCCTCATGAACAACCTTGGCAAGAGGAGCAAGGCAATTGGTGGTACAGCTCGCATTGGAAACAATATTCATGTTTGGCTTGTACGTAGTCTCATTTACTCCTACCACAAACATCGATGCATCAGCTGATGGAGCTGAAGTTACCACTTTCTTGGCACCACCGCCGCCAGCAGCACCACTCCCCCAGTTGCTGCTGATTTTGATCATGTTAAATCGCGGACACACCGAAGTTCGTCCGACCATGGATCCCCGGCTGCTAGTGCACCGTAGACCAACCAGAGAATCGAGGTACTTCTTTCCATTGATGTCCCAGACATAGGTATGCATGGGATGGCATTAGAGCATTTGATCCATTGGAAGACACTTCATGGGGGTTCACTGTTGGGATTGGATGCATGTCATAAGCCACACTGGCAGAATCACTCGGATGAGGAGTCATCACTGCTAGAACTAGAGCCACAGGAACTACGTGAACTACTGCTGGCATAGGCAGCATCTTTGCCTATCTCCGCAAGTGAGAAGTGACTCCTCGGCATCTCCTATTTTCTGGTGACCTCAAGGTAAGTCCATCAACCAATATCTTAATGCTCGCTAAGATCTCATGTGAAAGCCCAACTGCTTCGTCATTAGCACGCCGCGACCGTTCCTTTTGAAGAGCGTGTTCTTGAATAACTGGAACAATCTGGGCAAGAAAGCATTGATGGAGACGAGAACAAAGCTTGAGGGATAGTGGGAAAATTTCTACTAACACTGAAGTATTCATGTTTGCCAGCAGCTTTGAAGCCCCTGTAACTGATTGTGATGAGCTATATCCTCCCATGCTAGCACGAGAATCAGTAGAAACCATTACACTCTCCTTAAAAAAAATGGGAATTGCAAAGAAATGGAGCTCTTATCCTTGATAATGGGGTCACCAACTTCACCGCTACCAAGAAGACGCTGTGAGTGCCAACCCTGCATAACCCAAGTTGCAGCATCCCTTCATGCTCTGCCTGATCCTGAAGCCTGATTTTCAACATTCATGGGCTTATGTCTTTGGGGATTTAAAAGACTCTCCCACTTGGCGCCACAGTTTGCATGAGGTCATCTGTTGGTAGAAGTATAACAATGAATGAAGCTTGGGGCAGCCAAAGGATATAGCAACAAGGCCTTCTTATGATGTGATCAATGAAGGAGAGTGGGGTGACTGGATTCATTTTCCATTGAAGCGTTGAGAGCACCAGAAAATCCATTCTCTGAATTTGTTTTCGCTTCAAGCACATACTCGTTGTCCTCCACTTACAGGTCTAAGAGGAAAGGCACTTGGGTCTCTTCCGCCTTGGCAGCCAAGGAGAGACGAGTCACAACTGCTAGCTGGATCATCCACGGCTTATCTCTTTGAGAATGGAGGCTTGAAAGGAGCATATCCAAGTAGTTAATAGCGAGAAACGCAGTTACCGCTGAGAATTCATAATGGACATTGACCTTCATCATCCACTCCAGGGCCTGAAGCCGAGCTACAGCGAGAGCACCACCCATCTCACCATTGCCGGCACCGAGACTCGCTTGCTGCTCTTCGTGAAAGATGAGAGACAGAAACTCCTCATCTTTCCAGAACAAATCGAGTCCAAGACAGAGCATTCATGAACACAGTCCGGTTAACAACTCCTGCTTCATTTAAACCAATGAGCGACTCCAGCTGTTTTATCAATTACAAGAAGCTAGGCTCCATTTCTGGGATCTTCACTCGTAGAAGGAACCTCAAGTGGGGAAGCCAAAACAGAGACTCAGAGGGAAACACCCACGCGCATAATGAGGAGAAAGAAGCAGAGAATACCATGGAATGAAGCTTTAAAAGAGGATAAATAAAGACCAAACACCCAACAAATATGAAGAAACCCATTTCATTTTTCTTTATCTGTGGGTTTGAAGGTTGATGGATTAAACAAAGAAAATGTCTTAAAAGAAAAAGTCCAAGATACAAAAAAAAAATTTCAAATATGAAACAATTAATCAAAGCACAGTCCGGTTATCCTTGATGAAATCAGAGAAATAGAGAAATGAAGCTACAATAACCAAACAAAGCAACCTCACAAATAATGCAAAATAATCATATAAACCAGAGAATAGAGAAGTATGATGGTCATTAATAACCCATGAACCCAAGCAATCTTACCTCGCCACGCTCCTTTCAACCAGAAGTTTGATGGGCTTTAAGCCATCTTCCTCTGCTCTAATTCTTCTCCGTTTTCTCTAAAGCTCTCTGCCCTGTCACCAGCCTCCCGACCCTCTGTAACAGCAACGCTGCTCCCCCCTGGTTTCTCCTTCTCTTTCCCTCTCCTAAGCTAGAAACTCACCTTCTAACTCTCACCCTCTTCTCCTCTGATTTTTCCCTGTTTTCTCTCTCTCCTCTCCCTCAGTAACTAGCCTGCCTCCTTACCCAAGCAAAGGATCCTCCCCTTGAAATATCTCCAGGCAACACGTCCAAAAAGCAACCTCACTCCTGCAGCTGGCCTACTACAGGTAACCGAATCTGCTCCTCCTGCAGAATATGCTCCCCATACGTGTCTTTCCCTCATTCACTCTTCAATTCCACTACTTGATTCTTCAGCAACCAGTCAGGAAACGACACGTGGCCTTATGAGATTGTGACACTTGGCAAACATAGGCTGCCAAAAAGTGAGCCCCAAATGGGGGTCTACAAATATGCCCCTCTTCGGTAGAGTTCACGAGTATAAGGAATATTAAACACTGAAGTGACAAGTAAGTGTGAATAGTGAGTGGAATGAAGTGAACTCTACCGAAGAACAAAGGAGACCCCCATAGGGACACTAGCAAAACACGAACTCGCTCAAGCTGATAGACGAACACAAAGGCTCTAATCCTAAAACAAAATGATGTCTCAAAATGCCTCTGAAGCCACACTAAGGATCCAGACTCTCTCTAAGACGTCTCCAAAAGTGACTCGAAGATCAATGTCAAAGACGAGTAACGGTCGAACCACCCTAGAGTACGAACAAAACGCATCTAAAGGAGACTGCCCTATGTGGACTACGTGATGAACATGCGATAAGCACAGGGTAACGAGGTGAGGAAAAACGAGGATAAGTGCAAATCCGTGAAGGTAAGGCGTGCAATGCCAGTGGATATGAATGCCAAGAACTGTGACTCTGAATGACACAGATGAGGAGAAATGACCCTAAACATAAAAAACACGTAAAGATGGTGACTCAAAAATCAAACAAGACTCAACTATGCAGGCGTGACTCGGAAGTGAACAAGACTCAACACAAACTGATAAAACAATGACCGATCGATATAGGTGCGGTCCCGACTCAAACTGACACGATAATGACCGATCGATATAGGTGCGGTCCCAGGAACTGAACTAACATGGAAAATGAGATGGTCGATCGATATAGGTGCGACCCCGACTCAAACTAACACGATGATGACCGATTGATATAGGTGCGGTCCCAGAAACTGAACTGTCATGACAAGGAGATGGCCGATCAATATAGGTGCGGCCCCGACTCGAACTGACACAAAAATGGTCGATCGATATAGGTGCGGTCCTAGAAATTGAACTGTCATGACAAGGAGATGGTCGATCGATATAAGTGCGGCCCCGACTTTGAACTGATAAGATGATGACCGATCAATATAGGTGCGGCCCCGACTCGAACTGACACGATAATGACCGATCGATATAGGTGCGGTCCCAGAAACTGAACTGACATGACAAGGAGATGGCCGATCGATATAGGTGCGGCCCCGACTTTGAACTGGTAAGATGATGACCGATTGATATAGGTGCGGTCCCGACTCAAACTGACACGATGAATGACCGATCGATATAGGTGCGGTCCCAAAAACACAAATTGACATGACAAGGAGATGGCCGATCGATATAGGTGCGGCCCTAAGCTCTGACTGATACGATGAATGACCGATTGATATAGGTGCGGTCCCGACTCAAACTGACACGACAGGGAGATGGCCGATCGATATAGGTGCTGCCCCGACTCAAACTCAAACTGATAGGATGATGACCGATCGATATAAGTGCGGTCCCAACTCGGAAACTGACATGATAGGGAGATGACCGATCGATATAGGTGCGGCCCCGACTCGAAAACTGACATGACGGTGAGAAGAGATATATATATGTGCGGGCCCGACTCGAAAACTCAAACTGACAAGATAATGACCGATCGACATAGGTGCGGTCCCGACTCAAAAACTGACATGATAGGGAGATGGCCGATCGATATAGGTGCAGCCCCGGCTCAAACTCAAACTGATAGGATGATGACCGATCAATATAGGTGCGGTCCCGACTCGAAAACTGACATGACAGGGAGATGGCCGATCGATATAGGTGCGGCCCCGACTCAAACTCAAACTGATAAGATGAAGAGATGACTGACCTGATCAAGTGACCCAAAACCAAAGGATGACTAAGATAATGATGCAAGCAAACTCGGCCAGAGGGGATATGCCCCAGTATGAAAACTCATGAGGATTGACAACTAGGTCGAAAGATAACGAAGCCCATGAAAGGTCCGATGATCCTAGGGAAGGGGGATATGCCCCAGTATGTGACTCACAGGGGTCAACAACTAGATTGAAAAGGTGAATGAAACCTGTGGAAGGTCTAGTGATCTGGGGAAGGAGGGTATGCCCCAGTATGTGACGGTGAACAAACTAGGATACACAATGCCTCAAAACTAATGTGCTATGAAATATGCTCATCCATCATGTAATGAAAATGTCTAACCTCAAATAGGTAATGCCAAACAAGACCATGTATCGTGACACCATGCTGACAAAACAAAACTAACTGATGAATAAGAACAATGATGACCAGTGCTCGAAACTCAAGGAGCGAGCAAACCAACACTCAACATGCCAACTATCAAAATGAAAACATCATCACTAACAAATTGGCAATCTGTCCGGCCCTACCATTCATGGAAGATGTTGAACCTAAAGTCCAAAAGATATATGAAAGCACAACCAAGGTGATCAAGGACTGATCCACATCTCCTCCTAATCGAGAGAGAGGTGAGGTCATGTGTCACAGTGGGATGTGTAGGATAAAAGAAGGTGATGATCAGGCTCTGGTATGATGGAAGGCGTGAAAATATCAAGGGTGAAATGTCTGAGTATGAAATGAAAGGTAGGGAGATATCCGAGATCATCCAAATATGCCGAGAAGACTAAACCCGAGGTGTCGATAACTCCATAACCCATCGTAAGCAGCAATCACAAATAGGAAGTCAAGCCTCAATGTCAAAACCTCCAACAAGGTGGCTATGCCCCAGTATGCAATGAGGACAACATGAAATAATCCAATGGTCCATATCATCCAGTAGATGCTCCAATGTAAAGAACCGATCTGATCTCTCTCCAAAAGATGGATATGCCCCAATGTACAGGATCTGATAGGGTGACTATGCTCCAATGAAAAATACTCTCCATACTGGCTATGCCCCAGTGTAAAGTAGTGTATCCGAGTCAACAAATCAATCAACCTCTACCCCTGGTGCCAAAACAGAAACATCTCAACGTAATCCATATGAATCAGAATCCCAGGGCTCTACGAATGTGAATGAGGTGGCTATGCCCCAATATAAACCATCTAAAGTGACTATGCTCCAAGATAGATCAAAGTCCATCGCCAATGAAAGGGCTATACCTCAAAATAAATCGTCATCTCAAGAATCAACCATCAATGAGTAGAGTGTGTCATAATGCAGAGTATCGAGTAAAGTGACTGTATCTCCAATAAAAGGGCTCTCTGAAATGGCTATGCCCCAGTGTAGGGTCATCCAACAACTCCTAATCCATCATAATCCAAGTGAAGAGTCAAACTGACTATGCCTCAGTGCAAAGCATCATCCCGAAAGAAAACATCATCGATGAGCGGGGTATGCCCCAGTGTAGATAACGTCGCCTATGAAAACCCATCACTGATAAGAGGGGTATGCCCCAATGTAATCCATCACCTCGACTCCTTATCCATCATGCACCGAGAAATAATCTCCAACTAATCTCAAGTATTGCCCATGTGTGAGCCGTCAAACACAATGTGAAGTAATGGCCTCAGGGTGGTCTTCAGACACGGGACGTAACGTAGGCCAAGGTAATAGGGTGAAAGAAACGAAAGGAAACTAGGCTAAAAAATCCCAATGATATAATCCCCATACCCCTCGTGCATGAGATGCAATATGTAGAAAATGTCATGAGTCCCGGACCTAGGGGTCCCCACACGAAAGGTGATGATAAAGGAATGGACATATCGAATAAGCAAGAATAAAGTGTGGATTCTGAACCCGAGTCAAACATCAAGCAGGATGAGAAAAGAAAGAACAGATGAGGTAGGGTGAAACAAAGGAATAAAATAAAGATAGAAGAAGACGAAGAGATAGAAAAATGAGTGATGGTCAACTCGCATCAAAGCATGGAAAATAGTCACATCTAAAATAGATGGAATGATGGATAGAGCAATGATCCAGAAATACTAAAGAAAAGGTCGCTCGCCTCTCTCACAAAAATGAATGGGCGAATCATACTCCCACCCAAAATATACCAAGATAGAATCTCATAAATAAGCTCTCATACGAACTCTCTCTGACACATAAACTGAATGAAGCAAATTGGCACGTCCATACACATGCCCGATGAAGAATGATATAATGAATAATACATTTTTTTTTTTTGCGCATACCCTGATCAATAATGAATGATCTCCGATGAAATACATAGCCAAATGAATAAAAACACCCCATGTACTGATGTAACATGAATCATCACTAACAAGACAACCTCTCAAATAAGATCCCTGGACCACTGCCCATAAGGCGAACGAGGGAGGAACGTGACAATCCTCCATGTAGTGACGTGTGAAAAACCACCACTCAAGGTGAAACACGGATAATGTCGAGTAAGCAATGATGAAAGAAAAGACAGAGAACGAATATCACAAGTGGTGATACGTGATATCGGAAAATAGTGATGAAATGATGTCCAAGTGGAAAATATCACAATGAAGAGTGGAGAATGAGGCTCGAATATGTATGTCAGGTCTGGAACTCATGACGTATCTAAACATAGCATGCAAGCACTACAGGGTCCCCAACCCGGTGTAATAGGTAAATGAGGTGATGAAAGAAAAGGCTATGATGCTCGTGCGAGGCTCAAAGGGCTAACAATGGATAACTCTATATGCGAGGGTGATAAAGTAAATAAGCTCATGAAATGATGGCCACCCATCCTTTGACCACAACCTCAAACATCGTGCTTTCAAGATCTCACATGATCAAAACTGAAGACTGGCATCCATCCAACAAAGTCATGACAACTTCTCTGAAATCGTGTGAAAGCTCTCACTGATGCTCTGCGACAATCCTCAATGTCCTCTGACAATCACCTCACTTTATCATCATAATCCAACTCGTCATCATCTCATAAAATCACCATGCCTAATCATCCCGACTCTCTGAAGTCATGTGCAATGACTCAAATCTGGATGCTCCATGACGATTTCTCTACCTTAACAATGTCGTCAAACAGTCAAGCCACTCTCTCATCATGATCCATCTATCATCGTGTAAAGCTAACCTCGGGTCTAACCATCTCGGACTCTACCTAGTCAGATCAAGCAAATGATGGAAAGAGTAGGCAATGGTACTGTAATATACAAAGGCGAATAAGAATGGTAAAGGTCGCATAATGGTACGAAGGAGTGGTGTCATGTCATGCTCAAAATGGGTAGGTCATCAAGTCCACAAAGTCAAGGTACGAATATGGATATGGTATTGCTCTAATCAAAAGGTGAAATGGGTCACAGTCTCAAACTCCCTAGGTCGATCTCCTGATCCTAGGTCAATAGGCACAATATCCTCCATGATAAGTCAGGCCAAAGTGATCGTGATGTAAGTGAAAAATGTATCATATCAAAAGCATAACACACATCAACACAAGATATGTAAAACACACTCACGAGAAAAATGCCACATACTCAGATAAAAGATCATATCACTAAGTGAACCACTGAGTACATCATGCGTGAAACGAAAAAGGACTACAAATGACCAGACTCTCAACATGAACTAAAAACAACGACTTTGAACCAAACTGGACTCAACAAAGCAAAGATGACTTTGACGAACTAAAAACAGGACTCATCAAAACAGAAACGACTTTGACGACAACCATAATCAGGATGAAAAGGTGCTCTGAAGTGAACTGCTGCAAAGTGATGTACCCATGTTGACTGATCCAAGTCCTCAACCTGTAAAGCCCCGAAATACCATATGCCAACAATCAATACCATAAACATCCAAATCAATCTACTGAAGACTAGGAGGAGGAGGAACTGCATGTGTAGAATGCGTAGGCAGAGGATTGGTGGTCACATTTGGCCTAGCCAAGTCAACCACCCCTGAATCGATCAAATCCTGTATCGCATGATGGAGTGGTGAACAACGCTCAGTATCGTGCCCCGGAATCTGATGATACAAGCAGTGCTCATGTGAACGGAAATGAGGAGGAATAGGATAGGGCAAAGGCCTCGGCGCCAAAGGAACAATCACTCCAGCGTCCCTGAGCTTCTCAAAAGCTCTAGTCAAAGTCATGCCCAACGGAGTGAACTGTCTCGTGAGCCTCTGTGCATATGGTCTAGGCGGTGGCTGAGTAGCGACTCTCGGATGTGGTGGTCACTACTGCATGCTAGTCTGAGCAATGTAAGGCTCCTGAGCATAATCCAGCTGATACTGATACTGTGGAAGAGAGAAAGGAGCTCTGACTGTAGGAGGCCTATAAGCTGAGTAATGCGCGGGCCTTTGGTGCTAATAGCTAATAGCACCAACCTCTCCAGATCTGGTAGATGATCCAATCGGCCTCTTCCCTTTACTGTCAGGGGAAATAGCAGTATTTGTCCATAATCCTCGAGCAATAGCCTCCTCGACACTAAAAGCCGTCTGAACTAGACTCTTAAGGTCCTGGAATGGGATGCCCACAAGACGTCTCGCGAACCTCGGCTGTAGGTTCTGAAGAACCATATCAATCTGATCCTACTCCTTATGTCGGTCTATCATACCAGCCACCTTTGCCCTCCAATGAGTGACAAAGGAAGAAATAGACTCGTCTGACCTCTGTCTGGTGGCCTCCAACTCTCGTCTAGATACGTCAATATCAGCACTGAAAGCAAACTGAGTCAGGAACTCATGAGCCACATCCCCCCAGGTGCGGAGTCTCGAAGGCTCAACCGAAGCAAACCACCTCTGAGCTGCTCCATTAAGTGACATAGGGAAGAGGGCCACCAACTGCGCATCATCCATACCATGTGCCCTCATGACCGTGCTGTACAGTCTCAAGTGGATCTTGGGACAACCAATCCCACTGTAATGCTCAATGTCTGACATACGAAACTTGGCGGGTAAGCTAGCCGCCGGTATGCCATCTCTGTCATCCTAAGTCAAACCTTCGTCCTGCAATCTGATCTGTCTCACCTTGGACTCAAGCCTCTCAACCCTGGCCTCTTGCTCGGCTAATCGAGTATCCTCAATAGTAGGAACTATGGGAGGCGGCACTGTGACAGTAGGTGGTGGAATGGTCTCATAATGATCTGCCAGATGGAATGGAGTACCAAGTGAAACCCCAGGTGAACGAGTCTGCGCTGTCTGAGATGCATGAGGAATCGTCTTGTCAGTGACCATGCCCATCGGCTGGGGATCCTGGCGAGAACTCTCTATCTGATCCAAGCGTCTACTGATTCCGGCCATGAACTCCTGAATGGAAGCAAGTGTGGAAGCTAGCTTGTCCGACATCTCAACTGAACTGTCTGAACTCGGATATGAATATGCTCTGATCAATCGACCTCCTACTCTTCTCCAAGAATATGATTCCAGACTCAACCGACCCCTAAACTGACTCCCTATAATGCAAACAAAATGGATGAAGGACACGAGATAGAACTCTAAAAGACAACAATACAACATGCAAGCACATGGTCCTGAATGTCAATCTGAAATCTAGATGTATGACAAGAACTCTGGAGTCATAAAGGTATCCACTGCGTGATGGCTACAAATGTGACTAGAGAATTCCCATCAATAATCCAAGATGAAAGAGGTGTGAAAAACGCGTTATCACGAGATCAATACTCCATCTATAAACATATATCTTTAATTCAACTTTCAACCCGAGCTCCATAAGAGAAAAAAATGATAAGGTGATCAAGGCGACTCTCTCGAAAAAAGTGTGAATGTAAAAACGTGCCTTTCACCTTTCTGTAATGAACATATGAGCGTCGAGTTGAAAATTGAATTAATGATCAAACAAAGAATGAGGTATCGGGCTCGTGATAGGTGTACAATGTGAAAAGATGATCAATGAACATATCCTGAAGCATCAAGTAAGTGTTAACAAAATGAAAGGATGTGTCGAGCCAAGAAAGAAAAACGAAAGCCCTAGGGAGAAAACATGACAAACTCATCGAGTGAAAAACACAAACCAAGGTGATAGGACAAAGGTGATCCGACCGATACTCAAACTCGTACCAATCTCCGAGCACTCTCAACTGGAGACTAAAAAGAGGGAGTGTCGAATCTGAACTATGACTACAAAGGCTTTGAAGGTCCTCAGATGCACCCACGTGTAGGGAGGAAGTCCTACTCGAAGGATCTACGGCTCAACCTATGAGGTCAGGGTGGCTTTAAATGGATATGGGTGGACTTTAAATATCCCTAGCAGAAGCGATCATACCCTCCAGCGGTATGCAACCCTCTGCACGTCTCCGAAGAGACGGGGCGCTTCCATGCAAGATGGTCATCACCTCCACACATGCACTACCTCGCATCCCAGGGGGTTTCCTATGGTGAAACCTCTCACAACTCTCAACACTCAGTGGTGATCTAAGGTGCATAGTGAACGGTGTGGGTGCATCGGAAATTCCAATGAAACTAAAAAGAAAAGACACTGACCACACAAATATCCTGAAATCTAGTTCTGGGCTATACAAGTCTTCAAAGTTCGGACTCCAATCAACATCAATATGTCGACCACCTCCAGAACGCTCCCAAACATAGATATAGCCTGTCGCTAGACCCTATTCCTAATCACTAGCTCGGTCGAAGAGCAAACAAAGCAACAAGTCTCGTATCAAATACGAGACCTCAGAAAACAAAGTCGACCAAGACTAGGGACTCGAAAATAAGGAGATAAGCGTGTGTCTCACATAAACAAGCAACTCATGCAATCACATGGAATGAGAGAAGTCATGCAAAAACAGGTATATATCATCCAAATCTACACACAAGCTAATCGAGAAGAATATCTGGCAAATGATAGCATGCTCCATGATAATCAAGATAATATACAACCAAGAGAAACAATCATGTCAAAGTGAACGAGATACAATGGTGAGTCTATACATGTGAAGTGATCAGAACAAAACATGGCAAAATTAGAGTCACTATGCTAAGCAAGGTAAGATGAACAATCAATATAATCAGCATATCAATGTCTCCAACAAATATAGCAATGAAGCACGAGAAAAATCGCCACAATCGGAATCCTCAATCAAGATAAACAATCATCATAATCAACATGTCAATGTCTCAAGTAAAAACAAACACCCAAGCATGCATCCAATAGTATCGGGAACTCTCAATGTGCAATCAAGAAATAGGTACCCACTGATCGACTCATCAAACGCCACATTTGCTTCATTTTAAGTTCAAGCTTGACCCTCTAAAAGATCCCTAGCAGAGTCGCCATTTTGTGGACCCCGCATTTCAGCTCATGCATTTCCCACTCGATGGCGAGCTCGATTTTTATTTGAAAAACATTGATTTTTATTTATTGTTTGAAAATGACTTGGAGTCGCCACTTATTTTTGTTTTATTTTTAAAAGGGTAAACAAAATAAGAAAGAAAAACCCTAAATGTGACTCCTTATTCTGGAAAAGACGGTATGTGAAAAACCGGATCGGGTTCAGGGGTCAGATTACTTATCGGGAAGGTACGGTAAAGATCGTAGCACCCCTCTAAGTCCCTAAAGTCGGGTCTCTACTAATAAAGTGAAGCAATCATGACAATTGATGAATAAATCAATGAATACACAGAATGATCATGCACATGTGAGAATCAAAACAAACATAAGGAGTGACCATGATGTGAGAAAATACGTACCTGTGTGGTGAACCAATATGCGCTATCAAGAGGAGGGTTAGTAAACAATTAAGGAATAATTTCAAGCATGTCATAGAGCAAAATAAAATCAATCATACATGGTAATTAAATCAATCAATTATAAAGTCACTTATGTGGGGCCCCCACCAAAGCCCGTTTATTTTTGCATGAATTAATTCCATAAACTCCATTATTCGGAATTACAGAATTAATATTCATGTTTATTTTAAAACGTTTTAAAATCATGAAAATTCGAAAGTGGCTCGCCGAAAAGAAAATGGCGGCCCAATTTTATTGAAAAACGGATTTTTGGAACCTAAACGAAAAAAACTAAGGATGAAAAAATTAAAGAGATGAAATTATTTGAAAAAAAGAAAAGGAATTTGAAAAAAATATTTGCAAACTAGAGTTTAGGAGTCTATTTAAAAAATAAAAGATGAAGAAATAAAAAAAAAATAAGTAAATAAATAAATAAATAAACAAAAGGAAGAGAGGACGTGTGGCTTAAAGGTGGCCATGCAGATAGTACTCCATGCAATGAGTGTTTCTTCCTACAACTTATTTTTTTTCAATTTTCCTCTCTGTGGTCTACAACTCTCTTAAGAGCTTCTTGAACCCTGAGCGCCATTTCCTCCTTGGCTTAGGTAGTACCCGCAAACGAATCTCATTCTGAAGACCCCAAAAATATGAAGATCAGATGGCTTGCCTTCAAAACTGTCGAGACGGCTGTACCGATCTACTCATGGGAATCTTGCAAGCTGCTCAATTCACATCCCATGCGCAACTGATTTGAAAATGCTCCCAGATCCGTCACAGGCTGTATGTTATTTCAAATGAAGGTATTTGACTGTCTACGTATACAGAGCACAACCTTGATCCTCTCCTATCGAGCAAACGAAATCACAGTCATAGCAGAATTTCACAACGTCGAAAACGAGTAAGCTGAATTTGAGGAGCATGAACATGTTGTCATTTCTATAGCACGTCCTCATGAACAACCTTGGCAAGAGGAGCAAGGCAATTGGTGGTACAGTTCGCATTGGAAACAATATTCATGTTTGGCTTGTACGAAGTCTCATTTACTCCTACCACAAACATCGATGCATCAACTGATGGAGCTGAAGTTACCACTTTCTTGGCACCACCGCCACCAGCAGCACCACTCCCCCAGCTGCTGCTGATTTTGATCATGTTAAATCGCGGACACACAGAAGTTCGTCCGACCATGGATCCCCGGCTGCTGGTGCACCGTAGACCAACCAGAGAATCGAGGTACTTCTTTCCATTGATGTCCCAGACATAGGTATGCATGGGATGGCATTAGAGCATTTGATCCATTAGAAGACACTTCATGGGGGTTCACTGTTGGGATTGGATACATGTCATAAGCCACACTGGCAGAATCACTCGAATGAGGAGTCATCACTGCTAGAACTAGAGCCACAGGAACTACGTGAACTACTGCTGGCATAGGCAGCATCTTTGCCTATCTTCGCAGGTGAGAAGTGACTCCTCGGCATCTCCTATTTTCTGGTGACCTCAAGGTAAGTCCATCAACCAATATCTCAATGCTCGCTAAGATCTCATGTGAAAGCCCAACTGCTTCATCATCAGCACGCCGCGACCGTTCCTTTTGAAGAGTGTGTTCTTGAATAGCTGGAACAATCTAGGCAAGAAAGCATCGATGGAGACGAGAACAAAGCTTGAGGGATAGTGGGAAAATTTCTACTAACACTGACGTATTCATGTTTGCCAGCAGCTTTGAAGCCCCTGTAACTAATAGTGATGAGCTATATCCTCCCATGCTAGCACGAGAATCAGTAGAAACCATTACACTCTTCTTAAAAAAAAAAACGGGAATTGCAAAGAAATGGAGCTCTTGTCCTTGATAATGGGGTCACCAACTTCACCGCTACCAAGAAGACGCTGTGAGTGCCAACCCTGCATAACCCAAGCTACAACATCCCTTCATGCTCTGCCTGATCCTGAAGCCTGATTTTCAACATTCATGGGCTTATGTCTTTGGGGATTTAAAAGACTCTCCCACTTGGCGCCACAGTTTGCATGAGGTCATCTGCTGGTAGAAGTATAGCAATGAATGAAACTTGGGGCAGCCAAAGGATATAGCAACAAGGCCTTCTTATGATGTGATCAATGAAGGAGAGTGGGGTGACTGGATTCATTTTCCATTGAAGCATTGAGAGCACCAGAAAATCCATTCTCTGAATTTGTTTTCGCTTCAAGCACATACTCGTTGTCCTCCACTTACAGGTCTAAGAGGAAAGGCACTTGGGTCTCTTCCACCTTGGCAGCCAAGGAGAGACGAGTCACAACTGCTAGCTGGATCATCCACGACTTATCTCTTTGAGAATGGAGGCTTGAAAGGAGCATATCCAAATAGTTAATAGCGAGAAATGCAGTTACCGCTGAGAATTCATAATGGACATTGACCTTCATCATCCACTCCAGGGCCTGAAGCCGAGCTACAGCGAGAGCACCACCCATCTCACCATGGTCGGCACCGAGACTCACTTGCTGCTCTTCGTGAAAGATGAGAGACAAAAACTCCTCATCTTTCCAGAACAAATCGAGTCCAAGACAGAGCATTCATGGACATAGTCCGGTTAACAACTCTTGCTTCATTTAAACCAATGAGCGACTCCAGCTGTTTTATCAATTACAAGAAGCTAGGCTCCATTTCTAGGATCTTCACTCGTAGAAGAAACCTCAAGTGGGGAAGCCAAAATAGAGACTCGGAGGGAAACACCCACATGCATAATGAGGAGAAAGAAGCAGAGAATACCATGGAATGAAGCTTTAAAAGAGGATAAATAAAGACCAAACACCCAACAAATATGAAGAAACCCATTTCATATTTCTTTATCTGTGGGTTTGAAGGTTGATGGATTAAACAAAGAAAATGTCTTAAAAGAAAAAGTCCAAGATATAAAAAAAAAATTTTCAAATATGAAACAATTAATCAAAACACAGTTCGGTTATCCTTGATGAAATCAGAGAAATAGAGAAATGAAGCTACAATAACCAAACAAAGCAACCTCACAAATAATGCAAAATAATCATATAAACCAGAGAATAGAGAAGTATGATGGTCAGTAATAACCCATGAACCCAAGCAATCTTACCTCGCCGTGCTCCTTTCAAGCAGAAGTTTGATGGGCTTCAAGCCATCTTCCTCTGCTCTAATTCTTCTCCGTTTTCTCTAAAGCTCTCTGCCTTGTCACCAGCCTCCCGACCCTCTATAACAAAAACGCTGCTCCCCCTGGTTTTTCCTTCTCTTTTCTCTCTAGCTATCTCCTAAGCTAGAAACTTACCTTCTAACTCTCACCCTCTTCTCTTCTGATTTTTCCCTGTTTTCTTTCTCTCCTCTCCCTCAGTAACCAACCTGCCTCCTTACCCAAGCAAAGGATGCGGCCCCCCCCCCTCCCCCTGAAATATCTCCACGCAGCATGTCCAAAAAGCAACCTCACTCCTGCAGCTGGCCTGCTACAGGTAACCGAATCTGCTCCTCCTGCAGAATATGCTCCCCATACGCGTCTCTCCCTCATTCACTCTTCAATTCCACTACTTGATTCTTCAACAACCAGCCAGGAAACGACACGTGGCCTTATGAGATTGTGACACTTGGCAAACATAGGCTGCCAAAAAGTGAGCCCCGAATGGGGGTCTACAACGGCATCTACACCTTTCTTGTTGGATTAAATATTGAGTTTGATCCTGTTCAAGTGCTAGTGTTAGGAAAGGAAGAAGTTCCTTCACTCAATGAAACAATTGTCATAATTTGTGGAGAAGGACAAAGAGGAGTTATGATGGAGCCTCAATCGACAGATAATTCAACCTTGGTTACAAAAGATGCAAATCCCAAAGCTATAAAATAAGACCAGTAGTAGTCAAATGTCTATTCTAGTGGAGTGAGAGGAAATAATAGGCTATTAGAAAGATCAAGAGCAAGTAACAAAGACTTTCTATGGTGTACCCATCGTAAGAAGCCATAACACACCAAGGAGAGGTGCTAGCAACTCCATGGTAAGCCCTCAATTACTCAAAATACTTCTTGAATATCATAGAGTAATTAAGGAGGTGAAGGAGAATTCTCTCAAGAGCAACCTAAGTTCAATAAAGAAGAGATTGAGAAGCTAAGATATTTTTTGGGGACATTAAAGAAACCTATAGGTGGTACTTGTTCCTTGATTTTTTCAAGTAATCCTCAGTCTTATGCACTTAATGTGTCAATCTCAAAAGTAGCATGGGTAGTGGATTCCACGGCTACAAATCATATGACCTTATTATCTTCTCATGGGTTTGTCTCTTATAGTCCTTGTTCTTGTAATAAGAAAATTGCTATTGCTGATGGAACGTTGGTTACAGTTGCTGGTCGAGGGGACATAGTTATAAATCAGAACCTTGTTTTAAAAAATGTTCTACATGTGCCGAAATTATCTACCAATCTAGTTTCAATTCACAAGCTTACAAAGTATTTGAAATGTATGGTGACTTTTTCTTCTGCACTATATATAAATTTCAGGACTAAAGCATGGGGACGATGATTAAACTTGCTAAAAAGAAGAATGGGTTCTATTTTGTTGAGGAACCTAATGGGAAAAATAACACTAAGGGTCTTATTCCATTGTCTTTGCTTTTTGAGTCTTCTCTTTCAAATAAAAATAGAATATGGTTATATCACTTTCGTCTTAGTCATCCTTCTTTTTGTATTCTTAAAGTAATGTTTCTTAGTTTGTTTAAAGGATTTGATTTGGTTCAATTTCATTGTGATGTTTTTGAACTTGAAAAACATAAATGTGCTTCTTTACTAATAAGTAATACAAGAGCTTCAATGTCTTTTACTCTTATACATAGTGATGTTTGGGGACCTTCAACAGTTCTATCCCTAGGACCCGTTGGTTTGTCTCATTTATTGATGATTGTACACGAGTGTCATAGGTTTTTCTCCTAAAGCAAAAATCAGATGTCAGTTTCACTCTTTCAAAATTTTTTCCATATGAAGAAAAATCAATGTAAGTTTGAGATAAAGAGTTATGTCTGACAATGTTAGGGATTATTTTAATCAAGTGTTGTCACCATTCTCCAAAGAAAAAGAAATCATTCATAAGTCTTCATGCACTAATACACCACAACAAAATGGTGTGGCGGAATGGAAAAATGGTCATCTTCTAGCTATTACCTGACATTTTCTTTTCCAAAATAATGTTCCAAAAAATTATCAGGGAGAAGTTGTCTTAACCACTACACATTTGACTAATGGACTACCTACTTAAAGTGCTTGATTATGACAGCCCCATGCAAGTATTTTCAAAAATTTTTACGGACTTCAAAATGACATGTCACTTAGTTCTTAAGGTCTTTGGGTGTGTATTCTTTATTCATATTCATTCAAATAACCATGGGAAACTTGATCCAAGGGCTTTTAAGTGTTTTTATAGGATATTCTTCTACACAGAAAGGGTACAAGTGTTATCATCCTCCAAAAAAATAGCTTTTTTTCTATGTAGATGTAACATTCATTGAAACTAAAAATTACTTTCCTAATCCTTATCTTTAGGAGAGGACATCATTCATAGAAGATAAGTATGGAGATTTGTCTTTGTTTGATCTTTCATCCCTCCCATCCTCACAAAATCAAAATCCTTCGTCTTTTCCATCGCCATCCGTCCGTTCCTTTATGAAATGAGTTAGATCCAAGTACTCCTAGTCCAACAACAAAGGACAAACTGATTCAAAGTGTTACTCGCCCATTGCAAATATATTCAAGCAAAAAGGAACCCCTTGCTTAACCAATGCAAGTTCATAATTTAGAACCAATCTCCGGTGTTGATAATATTGAAGTAACTCCTAATTCAGAAGATTATGAAAGTAATGTGCCAATTGTTGATGATTATGATCTTCCTATAGAAATTATAAAGGGTGTTAGGAAGTGTACTCAACAGCTTGCATATCCATTGTCTCACTTTGTGTCCTATCAGAAGTTGTCTAGTGGTTATAAAAGTTTTTTTTTTATCTATCTCAATACTATTACTATCCCAAAACCTATCTTTGAACCATTAAGAATTAAAGAGTGGAAAGAAACTGTGAAGGTAGAGATGGATGCACTTGAGAAAAACAAAACATGGGACTTGGTGGAACTACTTCCAAGAAAGAAGTTAGTGGGATGTAAATGGGTCTTCACTGTGAAACATAAAGCAAATGGATCACTTCAATATTATAAGGTAAGATTAATCGCTAAGGGGTATACTCAAACTTATGGGATGGATTATCTTAAAACATTCACTCTTGTTGCAAAAATGAATACTGTAAGAATCCTATTATCTTTAGCAGTTAATCGTGGATGGAGTTTGCAACAATTTGACTTAAAGAATGTCTTTTTACATGGTGATCTTAATGAAGAAATCTATATGGAGATTCCTCTATGATTTGAGTTAGAGAAGAATAAAGCATGCAGGTTGAAAAAGGCACTTTATGGCTTAAAACGGTCTCCCAAAGCTTGGTTTGGTAGATTTGCTAGGGTAATGAAAGCTTTGGGTTACAAACAAAGTTAGGGTGATCACACATTGTTTCTTAAACATTCTGCTTCAGGAGGAGTTACAACTTCATTAGTTTATATGGATGACATAGTGCTAATAGGAGATTACTTGCAAGGAATGGAGGTATTGGAAAGGTGTTTATTGTAAGAATTTGAAATTAAAGAACTTGGCAGGTTAAAATACTTTCTTGGCATTGAAGTCGCTCACTCTCAACATGGGATCTTTATATCCTAACAAAAGTATGTGTTAGATTTATTAATTGAAACAGGGAAACTAGGGTGTAAACCAATGGAGATACCCATTGAGCATAATCACAAGCTTTGTGAGGTCTAAGAAGATGTAAAGGTAGATAGAGAACTATTAGAGATTAGTTGGCAAACTAATCTATCTTTCTCATACCGTTGCAAACATAACTTATGTTGTAGGAGTGGTGAGTTAACTTATGCACAACCTAAAAGAAGTACATCATAGAGCAGCACATCGAATTCTACAATACTTAAAAGGTATTCTAGGAAATGGAGTGTTATTTAAAAGGGGTAATAAATTGACATTAGAAGCATATACAAATACATATTATGCCGAATCAATTGATGAAAGAAGATTGACTTCAGGCTATTGTACATTCCTCAGAGGTAACTCGAAGGTAACCTTGTAATGTAGAGAAGCAAGAAGCAAAATGTAGTTGCAAGGTCAAGCGCAAAAGTTGAGTTTAGAGCTATGGCATTAGGAGTTTGTGAACTTTTATGGTTGAAAATAATTTTGGAAGATCTAAAGATTGCATGGAAAGGACCTATGAAGCTATATTGTGATAACAAGTCAACAATTGATATTGCACATAACCCTATGCAAAATAATCGAACCAAGCATGTGGAAGTAGCCAAACATTCTATAGAAAAGAAATTGGATAACAGACTAATTTGGGCTCCATTTATGTCACTTGAGGGTCAACTTGCAGATGTGCTAACTAAAGGATTAAGTGGTGCTTCATTTCAATCTATTATTGGCAAGCTGAGAATGGATAATATCTATTCACCAACTTGAGGGGGAGTATTGAAGATTATTACAGCTATCAAATATTATTACAATTGTAGAAGATAAACAACTGTAATATATGGTTGTGTGTACAAATGTGTGTGTGTATATATATATGGCAAGCTGAGAATGGATAATATCTATTCACCAACTTTATGGGGTATTTTTAAGATTGTTACAACTATACAATTTTCTTATAGTTGTATGAGATAAACTACTTTAATATATAGTTGTGTGTACAAATGTGTATATATATATATATAGCTAGGTGTATACTTATGTATATAATCTATAATTTGTAGGGATTTTTCCTTATTCTTTCTTGTCTTCCTTTTTCTTTCCTTTTTGTTGTTATATATATTGCATTGGTTGTATACTTCCAAGATATGAAAAGAAATACAATTTTTCTCCACAACTGCAATCTTTTAAAAGGAAGCAATTTGGTTTCAGAATACATAAAGAGGCACTGTCAAGGATAAAGGGCTTTGGAATGGCACACTCTCCAGACCAATTTGAAATGAACTTAATCATTATATAACTAACATACTTTTGTCTTTAATGTTTTTATTATTAAAATGCTATTAGGTGCAGGTTGCTTTCTTGTTGAACTCCAAACAGATGAATGAACTAGGATTAGAGGTCTTCACCCTGATTTAAAATGGTGAGATTTTGCAAATTTAGATGCAAAACTAATCAATTTCCATAACTTTATATCTTGAAAATTGACCAAAAAAGAAAAATGAAACAAAAGAAAACATAAAACAAAAGGATGTTAAATATATATGAGGTTCACACATACTAGCTCCAATTTGAAGTCGGGATGTCGTTGAGTTAACATCTCTAACATAGTGCACCCGAGGCTCCATGTAGCATTTGTTAGACATTCATATGATACATTCAATTCAAAATTAACACTTGCGAGATGAACTGAATCTGTAAAAGACTAGGCATAGTCTACTCACCTCCAGCCATTGATTCAAGTTGCTGTAATCGGTTTCCAAACCTTGATGATCTCCTATGGATGGTGTATTACTGAAGAAAGAAAAACGGTAGATCACGAGTTCGGGACCATATGTGAAATATATATGCGTGGCTTCCCATCATACCATGTGTGGACCCTCACCCGATCCACCGGACCGGTGCGACTCGCTTTTAAAAGAAAAGAAATAAGGAAAAGTTTGTGTTTTCCAGTTTTGAAAAACCCGCCCTCGGTGAGGAACGGTGTTGTATGGAGTCGCCACTTACTTTTTATTTTTGTTTTTAAAATGGGGAAAATTAAGTAAGAACAAAAACCCCTAATGACCCCAATATGGAAAAAACTGTCTGCGAAAACTAGATTTTGGGTCTAGGGATCAAGTTACCCATTGGGAAGGTACCCCATGCGAGGTAGCACCCCTCTAGGCCCGGAACTCGGTCTCTACTAATGAATTGGGTATGTGAGAGCATATGGGTCAAAGATGAAACCCTAGGCTAAATAGATGTCATGAATCACACAATCCTAGTTGGTATTTGGCATGCATATGAATTCAACCAATCAAAATAATGGGTGCGTACCTATGGTCCCTAGCCAAGCGCTGCATAAAAGGTCGATAAACACATAACAAACATTCAAGATTAAGCACCATGCATGCATATGATTCAACAATCAAAACCAACGATGTGTACCTGTAGTCCTAGCCATGTGCTACAGCAGAGGGTGAGTCAGTCACGCAACATGTATTCAAAATCAAGCATCAAAGCTTGTGCCAAAAAGGAAGATAACTGGTTGAAATGAGGTAAGAGACTCTCCAAATGTCATACAAATCGAACTAGACTCATCTAGACCACACCACCCATAACTTCAAAATTGCCCATACTAACTGAAATCAAACACTGACTTAAACCTTCAAGATGGCTCACAAGTGCCCTATAGCAAATGGGTTTGAGCCCCAATGGATAAGGGCTCGAAAAATGCCAAAATCGAGGGTTACCTAAAGTCCTCCAGCAGAACAGGTTGAACTAGTTCTTAACTGGTATAACCTATTGAGAAGAATTCCCAATTTTTTCTAGAAAACTCCTAAATGGGTGAGGATTCAAACAAAATAAATGACACTCAATCCCGAGCCCAGACGAGTGAGAACCAAACAAAGCCCGATCAGGTGCTCCTCATGACTAATAGAGTCAGCAGCCATGGTGCTGAACCAGTTGAACCGGTTTCTAACTGGTCCATCCGATTGATAAAAAATCCCAAATTTAGTCAAAAAGTTCCTAAGTGATTAAGGAAGCAAACAAAAGAAATGGTTCTCAATTCCGAGCCCGGATGAATGAGAACCAGACAAAGAAAGGCAGGTATTCCTCATGGCTGACAGAGGCAGCCAGCTATTGTGCTGAACCGGTTGAACCGGTTCCCAACCGGTTCAACCGGTTGATAAAAAATCCCAAACTCAGTCAAAAAGTTCTTAAGTGATTAAGGAAGCAAACAAAAGAAACGGTTCTCAATTCCGAGTTTGGATGAGTGAGAACCAGACAAAGAAAGACAGGTGTTCCTCATGGCTGACAGAGGCAGCCAGCTATTGTGCTGAACCGGTTGATAAAAAATCCCAAATTTAGTCATAAAGTTCCTAAGTGATTAAGGAAGCAAACAAAAGAAACGGTTCTCAATTCCGAGCTCGGATGAGTGAGAACCGGACAAAGAAAGGCAGGTGTTCCTCATGGCTGACAGAGGCAGCCAGCTATTGTGCTGAACCAGTTGAACCGGTTCCCAACCGGTTCAGCCGGTTGATAACAAATCCCAAATTTAGTCAAAAAGTTCCTAAGTGATTAAGGAAGCAAACGAAAGAAACAGTTCTCAATTCCGAGCTCGGATGAGTGAGAACTAGACAAAGAAAGACAGGTGTTCCTCATGGCTGATAGAGGCAGCCAGCTATTGTGCTGAACCGGTTGAACCGGTTCCCAACTGGTTCAGCCGGTTGATAAAAAATCTCAAATTCGGTCATAAAGTTCCTAAGTGATTAAGGAAGCAAACAAAAGAAACGGTTCTCAATTCCGAGCCTGGATAAGTGAGAACCAGACAAAGAAAGGCAGGTGTTCCTCATGGCTGACAGAGGCAGCCAGCTATTGTGTTGAACCGGTTCCCAACCGGTTCAGCCGGTTGATAAAAAATCCCAAATTCAGTCAAAAAGTTCCTAAGTGATTAAGGAAATAAACAAAAGAAACGGTTCTCAATTCCGAGCTCGGATGAATGAGAACCGGACAAATAAAGGCAGGTGTTCCTCATGGCTGACAGAGGTAGCCAGCTATTGTGCCGAACCAGTTGAACCGGTTCCCAATCGGTTCAGCCGGTTGATAAAAAATCCCAAATTCGGTCAGAAAGTTCCTAAACCATTCATAACCAATCAACAACAATCATGTGTGGCCTTTATTATCCACACCCAAGCAATACAATCTTCATATCAAAGGGAAGAAAAGATGATGAGGAAGGAGAAAAAACATATGAAGACGAGGAAGATAAACTGTAAGTAAAGAAAATTCAGCATGCTTACCTCAGAATCTCCACCAAATATGATCCGTGTATGCCGATGATGACTTCCAAAACTGAGATGCTGTCACTCTCCTCTTAAAAAAAACCACAGTGCTGAAGCTTTCCCCCACACTCTCAACTCAGAAGATGCTACTGACCTTTTGTTTTTCTCACCAGCAAAATTTCCCCTCTCCAAAATGTCCCCTCTTCCTTTTGCTCTCCTATCCTCTCACCTTTTATACTCATACCCCTCTTAGCATTTGAGTCTCCTGGGTTCCTTCCCCTTCAGCACCAAAATCCCCTTCATCAGCATGGGAACCACACCCCTCATTACTTCTCTTAAACTTACAAGGCCAGCTCACTCCCTTCAGTTTTCAGCTTGCTTCACCATCAAGAATCCATATGGATTCGTGGTGGGCTGCAAGGAACCCAAACCAAGGCCCAAAATGGACCCACAACATTGCCCAAAACCAATCTGGAGCTTACGGGCCTGAGCCATGTAGGATTTGGGCCCCAAAATTACTAGAATTAGTGTTTTACCTCAGCTGACTCAATTAACCGGCTGAACCGGCCAAACTGGATGCCAACTGATTGAACCGATGGCAAAATTTTTTTAAAATTTGACAAAATGTTCCTAGAAGAGTAAGAAATCCATGAAAAAAAAATGGTGCGTGATTCCGAGTTCGGAAGAGGGAGATACGATCAAAACAATTACCAAAAATTAGTGTTCTACACCGGCTGACTCGATGAACCGGCTGCCAACCAGCCGACCGGTTGCAAAAAATTTTGAAAATTTTACAGAATGTTCTTAGAAGAATAAAGAATCCATAAAAAGAAACGGTTCTTGATTCCGGGTTTGGATGAGGGAGATACGATCAAAACAAGCCCGAGTGCTCCGAACCTCAACATGCCCCTATAAACTCCAACTAAGCTAAAACATCGGGATGACCCCACTTCCTTCCTATAGCGTGATGTGAACGACTAGGAAAATGGCCATGGTGACCCTCCAAAATGAACCACATATGCACCACAATGGACCACAGACAAACCCACACGAGGCTCGGACACCGACTAAGCCCAAAAGGGGCCTTAGTGGTGCCATATGCGAACGATGTGTGGATGTGACACCCGAAGGATAAATGTCAGTGTCGAGGGACAAAATTGAGGGTTTACACACGTCTCTGTAGATTTGCCACACCCTCCTTTAACACAGCAGAAAAAATGCGATTATGGTGGAGACGACGTGGGGTGATAACATTCTCCCACTTGGTCCACACCTTTAACTTAATGTCCTATTTTAATCCATCAATTATCCATATTAAGTAAAAAATACATGAATCATGGCGATAAGTCCTCTATATAACAAGTGTTATCTTCCATTTATTACAGTGCATTCATTTCTTAACATTTTACTTTATGTGGCAATATTAATATTACTTAATGAATAAACCCTATGTTCATTCTTGGTCCAATGAAGTTGAATTTTCTCAAAATTAAAAGGTGCACATCAATATGAGAAAACATCATAATAAGAGTTTGTACACTAAAAAATACATAAGGGAACTAAGTCCCATGTTCATTACATGATCCTTGAATTTCAACGGTGGCATGCCCTTAGTCAAAGGATCAACAATCATCAATTCAATGCTAATGTGCTCAATGACCACTTTATTTTCTTTAACACGTTCTCATATGGCTAGATACTTAATGTCGATGTGTTTGCTTTGACTTCCACTTTATTGTTCTTCGCCATAAAGATTGCAGCTGAATTGTCGCAATATATACTCAATGGCCTAGATATTGAATCCATAACTCTAAGCCCGGAAATGAAACTCTTAAGCCATACACCATGTGAAGTAGCCTCAAAACAAGATATGAACTCAGCTTCCATAGTAGAAGTAGCAGTCATGGTCTGCTTAATGCTCCTCCAAGATATAGCTCCACCGACCAATATAAAAATGTATCCAGATGTTGATTTACGTGAATCAACACAACCAGCGAAATCTGAATCTAAGTAGCCAACAACCTCTAAATTGCTTGTCCGTCTATACATAAGATTGTAATCTTTGGTTCCTTGAAGATATCTCATCACTTTCTTTGTAGCTTTCCAGTGGTCTATACCTGGGTTACTCTGATATCGTCCTAACATTCCAACAACAAATGCAATGTCAGACCTTGTGCAGACCTGAGCATACATCAAACTTTCGATTGCAGAAGCATATGGAATGTTCTTCATCTGTTCCCTCTCAAGATCATTTTTCGGGCATTGGTTCAGATTGAACCTATCACCCTTCACTATAGGGGAAACACTATGTGAACAATTCTTCATCCAAAATCTCTCTAAAACTTTATTGATATAGGTTTCTTGAGACAAACCTAAGATACCTTTAAATCTGTCTCTATGGATCTTAATGCCAATGACATAAGATGCCTCACCCATATCCTTCATGTCGAAATTTTTAGAGAGGAATTGTTTCACCTCATGAAGTAAACCCTTATCGTTGGTTGCAAGTAAGATGTCATCCACGTATAAAACAAGAAAACAAACTTTACTCCCACTGACCTTAAGGTATATGCATTGATCCATAACATTTTCAAAAAAACCAAATGAAGAAATTATGTTATGGAATTTTAAATACCATTGGCAGGATGCTTGTTTTAAACTGTATATGGATTTCTTAAGCTTACAATCCGGTTGCTCACCATCACTAGAGGGGAATCCTTCAGGTTGTTTCATGTAAACCTCCTCCTTTAGCTCTCCATTAAGAAATGCTGTTTTCACATCCATTTGTTGCAATTCCAAATTAAAGTGGGCTACTAATGCCAATATAATGCGCAAGGAATCTTTCTTAGATACAGGAGAAAAGGTTTCCGTGTAATCGATTCCTTCTTTCTGAGTGAACCCTTTTGCAACAAGTCTGGCCTTGTATCTCTCAATGTTGCCTAATGAGTCTTTCTTTGTCTTAAAAACCCATTTACAACCAATGGTTTTTACACCATTAGGCAACTCAACAAGGTCCCAAACATCGTTGCAACTCATGGAACTCATCTCATCCTTCATGGCATTGTACCACAATTCTGATTCTTTGCAACTCATGGCTTGTGAAAATGATTCTGGATCATTTTTGGCTCCTATATTGTAGTCACATTCTTGTAGATACACTACATAATCATTAGGAATTGCTGACCTCTTAGTTCGAGTAGACCTTCTTAAGGTTGCACCAATATCTTCCGAGGAAGTATGAGGTTCAACTTGTTGTTCAAAAGTGTTAGGCAACTCCTGATCAACTTGATCTATTGGAATGTTGTCAACAACTTGTGGAATTTCAACGACTGGTTGAACTTCAGCGATTGTTTGTTCTACACCCGATTGTACTTGAGGGGTGTTATGAACAATAAACAATCTATCGCTTGAAGTGAAAGGTTGAGACTCTGTATGATCAATATCAGAAACTATGTTTCTAAATTGATCGCTTCCACTGACCAAGTCATATTCAAGAAATTTAGCATTTCTCGATTCCACAATCCTAGTGCTGTGAGATGGACAGTAAAATTTGTACCCCTTAGACTTTTCAGCATATCCAATGAAATACCCACTAATAGTCCTTGGGTCCAGTTTCTTCTCCTGTGGATTATAAATTCTCACTTCAGATGAGCATCCCCAAACGCGCATATGTCGCAAACTCGGTTTCCAACATTTCAATAACTCAAATGGCGTTTTTGGGACAACCTTGGTTGGAACTCGGTTTAATATATACACAGCTGTCTTAAGTGCTTCAGTCCACAAGAATTTAGGAAGTTTTGAGCTGCTAAGCATACTCCTCACCATGTCCAATAAAGTTCGGTTTCGTCTTTTTGCTACACCATTTTGGTCTGGAGAACCAGGCATGGTGTATTGGGCAACAATCCCATGTTCTTGAAGAAACTTCGCAAATGGCCCAGGTGATTGTCCATCTTCCAAGTATCTACCATAATATTCTCCACCTCTATCTAATCTCACAATCTTAATTTGTTTACCATATTGTTTCTCTATTTCTGCCTTGAAGACTTTAAAGGCATCTAAAGCTTCATGTTTATTATGAAGTATGTAGAGATACATGTATCGTGAGAAATCATCTATGAAAGAGATGAAGTATTTCTGACCATGAGAGTCCATGTCAAGACTACATATATCAGTATGTATGATCTCTAGTATGGTAGAACTCTTAGTAGCACCTCTCTTTGACTTATTGGTCTGCTTACCCTTAATGCAGTCCACACAAGTCTCAAAGTCAGTAAAATCTAGAGTACTAAGTACCCCATCATTCACCAATCTTTTGATTCTATCTATGGAGATATGACCTAATCTCTGGTGCCACAATGTAGAGGAATCCTCTTTTACAACAGATCTCTTAATGCCAGTTTGGACATGTAATGAATTATGAGCGGTATCATTTTGTAAGAATATATAATAAAGACCATCAGACAAGATACCATTCCCAACACAATCAAATTTATAAATCAAACTGAAAGATGTTTCTGAAAAATGAAAGGAATATCCAAACGGTACAAGTCTAGAAACTGAAATAAAGTTTCGTGAGAAACTTGGTACATAAAAGGTATTTTGCAATTCTAAAACAAAACCACTATTTAAAGTTAAATAACATGTCCCTATTGCTTCCATATGCGAGCCAATCTTGTTTTCGGATAAGATGAATTGCTCACTTGTCACTGGCTTCCTTAGGTTTGGCATACCCTGCAAGTAATTTGAAATGTGGATTGTAGATCCAGAATCAATCCACCATGTGTTGGTGTTTACATTAACCATATTAGATTCATAGCAAACAAAAGAGGTAGGGTTACCTTTCTTCTCAAGCTAATTCTGAAATTTCAGACATTTCTTTTTCACGTGTCCTTTCTTTTTACAGAAAAAACACTTTTCATCTTTCTTAATGTCAGATTTGGGAGGAATTTGTTGCTTCCCTTTCTGACTAGCTTGAGATTTTCCTATCTTTCCTTTCCTTTGCGTCACCAGCATGGCACTTTCTCCCTGTTCCACCAATAACCTTCCTTCCTCTTGAACACACATGGTCATTAATTCATTGATAGACCACTTATCCTTATGTGTGTTGTAAGAGATTTTGAAAGGTCCATACTGAGGTGGAAGAGTGTTAAGGATAAAGTGCACCAAGAAAGATTCAGACATTTCTACCTCGAGTTTCTTCAATTGAGCCACAATGTCCCTCATATCCATGATATGTTCACGCACACCTCTTATACCGGTGAGCTTCAGGGATGTGAACTTCATAATTAGGGTGCTTGCCAAGGCTTTATCTGAAGTGATGAATTGCTCGTCAATAGCCTTTAGCAATTCACGGACATTCTCATGTTGCTCGATTGAACCACGTATACTAGCACTGATTTTTGTCTTAATGTACATCACGCTAAGGTGATTAGATTTCTCCCAGCGTTCGTACAATAATATTTCTTCAGGTGTGCTGGTATTAGTGATCTTATGTGGTTCATCTTTCTTTATGGCATAGTCTATGTCCATGCACCCTAATTGAAGAAGAATTCTCTCCTTCCATATCTTAAAGTTATCTCCTCTAAGTTCGGGAACCTCACAACGAATATCAGATATGCTATGTAAAACTGCACAAAAGGATTACAAGCTTATTAAAAATTTGAGGCTTTAATATAAATTCATGCTTTACCGATGTAGAACATGCTTAAAATTGAATCTAATTTTATTAAAAATTGTATGTGGGCTAAATCTTTAATTCAATTAGATTAATTATCTTTATGATAGACTTTATCAAACTATTTTATTGAATTATGAAATTTATTATGAATATAGTTTGATATTTTCTGTCTATAATATTTATGATAAACCTATTAAATTAATTATTCCTAACTCCTGTGGGTAAATTAGATAAAATTAATTTTAATATTTTATCCTAATTAATTATATAAACATAATGAAAACCCTATGGGGTAAAATCATCATATTTATATAGTTAATTACAATTAATGTCCATAATGTGATCCTTATTAACATATAATTTTTATATAATGAAGGATGCTGTGGCTATTCCTTAATTATTTAAAAAATCATATGGATTCACTAGACATTAAAACTATATGATATAATTTTAATGTATTTAACCAAATTTTAGGCAACAATTGCATGCATTAAAAGCTACAACATTTAATATATGTAACACAAGATTAAGCTACATTTTATACATACAAACATTAAAATTAATGATTTAATATGCATGTATAAAGGATCACATATAATTTAGAATTAATATTAAAGGATTTTATATTATGAAAGGGTGCCTAAATCCATATAAAAAGTAATCCATGACCAGGCCATTAGAACCTAAATAGGCCCAAATTTCTTATTTAATTCATGGCCGAATACACAAAGCCCTTGATTTGGTAAAAATGGGCCACTGCCCATTCATTTAACTAATGAGCCCAATTTCGTTAGTGGGCTTCATTGGAAATCCAATCTCTCCCTAGGTTCTCCACACAAAACCCATCTTCCTAATTTTCAGCCACCTGTGGACTGCTTCAACCCAACAGCGCCATGCATGCCACGGCCAATGGGATGGGCTGCATCCACCGGAGTGCAGCCCGATTCCCTCATTCACAGGCTTGGAATGGGGGCTGAATGGTGCTCCGAATGTTGCTGAATGGTGCTCGGAATGGGCACATTAAGCGCTTGAAACCAGCACTAGCAGCCACTGTGAATAGCGCCTAAATATGGCACCTTCAGCTGTTGAAACTAGCACCAGCAACGACGTTTAAATAGCGCCTGAATGCCGCTTGAAATGGGCTAAAAATAGCACTTGAATGGGCACCTACAACCCTTGAAACTGGCACCAGCAGCAGTGCTTTAATGGTGCCTAAATATGGTGCCCGCAGTGGCTGAAAATACAGCCCAAAACAGCACCGAAAATGCGCTTTCGGAACGCCCTAAAATGGCGCCTAAATGGCTGCAATGATCAGCGCCATGAAGGCCTGTGATATGTGGTGGCAAAGCTGAAGCTATTTGCTCTTTTTAAAGCATGATCAACATATAGATAGTATCTTACAGAGAAGAGAAACCATTAAAAAACAATTCCCTAGCAAAATAGATACCAAGGCAGAGGCAAGATTTTCATGCTCTGATACAAAAATGTTAGACATTCATATGATACATTCAATTCAAAATTAACACTTGCAAGATGAACTGAATCTGTAAAAGACTAGGCATAGTTTACTCACCTCCAGCCATTGATTCAAGTTGCTGTAATCGGTTTCCAAACCCTGATGATCTCCTATGGATGGTGTATTACTGAAGAAAGAAAAACGGTAGATCACGAGTTCGGGACCATATGTGAAATATATATGCGTGGCTTCCCATCATACCACGTCTCTGCAGATTTGCCACACCCTCCTTTGACGTTGGAAAAAATGCGATTATGGTGGAGGACGTGGGTGTTGGACCACTTCAGGATCACCCCTTCATGGCGGTGAACGTGGAGACGACGTGGGATGATAACAGCAGCTGCAAACCCATAGCAATTATTCTTTCGTTTCTTCTTATTCACAACCTGCAGTCGCATAGATTATTTTTAAATCAAAGCACTTGTAAGAAACTGTAATGCTTGGACCATGCTGAGCCACATAATATAATGACAAATGTCCTTGGTAAAAAACCTTGAAATCTGGTTAACACAAATGCTTCTAACACATTTGGACATGATTTAAACAAGGAATTAAGAGTTTTACTCCCGACCAGTGTAGGATTTATAAATAAACACAGTTGTTAGACTAGAGTGTTTGAGCATGATTTCAAAGTAAAAAGCAATTCAAATCCACAGATTTGGGTGGTTGCAAAACCACAATTCATTCTCAAGGGCAAAGAGTAAGAAATTTAATTCAGAAGGGCAATATCGGGCTAAAATTTAGCTTGGTGGTGAACATATTTTGTTTTATAAAGCAGACACCACTATTTCATTTTTTAGCCAGGGCTTTAACATCTCTTCACAAACCTGTAGTCTAAAAAGTTAAAGAATTTGTCCCAAAGGAGCAGGTTTGGAATGAAATGTTCTAAATCAGGTTCTCAGGAAGAAGAATGGGCCACTCAGTCCCAATCCATTTCATTGCATCGCTAATTGTAGAATGCCCCTACCAATCTTTTGGTCATGTACTAATTTTTGTTACCAAAGAATGAAGCAAGGGTTCAACCACCCTTAGAAGTAGAGAAAGTTAAGGGAAAAAGGTAGCTTGATGCTTAAATTCTCAAATTTGAACGGAAAATTCTCATCAATATGAGCATTCAGTGGTTCCATGCATCTATTAGTATCAATATATTGGTAGTTGTACAGAAAGATACTAATGACTGATGCTAAATCAAAATGCATTGGTGATAAGACATGACATCGACTAGATGCCTACTAAAACAATCTTAGAAAGAGCAACAGTTTCGAAAACAACAACTTATCAATCTGTTAGTTGGCATAGATTCGATCCAATAATTGAGTTATTCAATAACTCAATTCAATCATGTAACTTCCTTTTTTGAACTAACCACCTGGTAAAAGACAAGGGTTTCAGAGCCTACATTTTAAGCATGCTTCTTCATGGTAAAAGAAGATTCTACCAAACACAGTTCAATAAAATATAGTTCTCAATTGAAAACCAAACATGATTTGTTAATTTAAGAAATGAAGGTACCAAAGAGAGGAAGCAAACTTTAGGGGCCATCCAAAATGTAGTCCCTTTACAAGATTTTATATCGTTCAATTTGCAAAGCTGCAAAAAGATACAACCAGAAATATAATATTTAGAAGTCTAGCATTTTGAAACAATAGAGAGATAACTCTAATAAAAAGAAACTAACCTTTGCCAATCCAAAATCCGCAAGTTTCACGGTTCCATTTACATCCACCAATATATTAACACATTTGATATCCCTGGAAGATGATACAGAACAGATGAGTCTTACAACAGAAACAATTTATGTGTAAGTAAATGTACAACATTGTGGCTTCACCTGTCATTCCAAATGTCTAATTTCCTAAAGTAACCTCAATCCATTCCCAATGTCCACCCATCTCTTCTTAACAATGCAATAATTGGTCTTTGTTGCACATGACCAAATCGATAAGTCTAATTTCCCTTATGACCTACTGGTGGTACTTCTGAGTCCCATGATCACATCCCTCCATGGTTCTAGCCTTGCTAGTTATTCCATTAACCATCTCAATCACACAAGAGAGAGAGCGAGAGAGTTTGTAGCATTGTAAATTGCATTAGGATGCTTTCAATTTTTAGGTTTCAATTCTGCAATCATGACCCAAAAACTCTCCTGAAGAGACACTCACATCAAGTGAATCAAAGCGATAGAGAGAAAGTTTGAATCATTATTATGTATTTTTCTTATATGTTGCTTTTAAAGAAAATTTTGACTTACAAATTAAAAAAAACAAGGATATTATAGCAAGATCAAGCACTGAGGCAGAATATAGAAAGTGATATATAATACAACAAATTGCATGAAGTCAAAGGAAAATGGTGTTCCTTACAGTTGATGCAGATATGAGGTTGTTATTTGATAACTGGACCACGCCTCATACTATAATTGAGGTTGAGTTTTATGAAAGGATTAAACTATTAAGATACACAATAATCTCAAAACATACAAAGTGAACCCCACATGTGAAGACACAATGTAAGGTACACGGAAAATTGGGAATATCTATATCTATACCAAGGCTTTGGGCAGGCTCATCTTAGTTATAAGATAATGTCCATCTTTAAAATCCATGCTCTAACTCTTTGTTTTTGGTTTTTTCATTTTTCTCTTTCTGGAAGAGGGCAGGTGGGAGTGTTGAACTTTTTACTTTAACTTCATGTTGAGCCATTTAGGTTATTACTGTCACTTTACTAAGCAGCCTGTAATCACAGAATTCAGTAAGCAGGCTAACCAATGCAATCCACATAATATTGAGGGTTTCAAGAAGATAAAGATAAAAAAAAAAAAGTAAATAAAAAATGAAGAACTTTCTGAACAGAGTGAACCAATTTTCCTTGAGTAGGTAAGCTGGTATGTAGGTGTTGTTGTAATGACCATGATTACCCAAAACAGAAACTAGATACAAATCAAACATAGAAAAACATGTCTTCCTTTTGCAGATTGGGAACAAACCTGAGTCCATTTTGTGTGTGTTGAATGAGGTATGAATCTTCTAAGGCGATGAGAGGAAACCACCATTTCTGTATCTCTCTGGTAATGGGAAGCAGGAAAGAATGTGTTTTGTCTATTAAAAAAATTATTCATCAACAGACACCAACCTTTATGAATCCCTTATATATATGAATTCCTTATATCCTCTACGCCTTAGGGACCATTCTCTTTGAATATTGGGTCATATGTGTCTTAGGCCCATCATATGAGACACATATGGTATTGGGCTTTACACATGACGTGGCCTATACTTTAGAATAAACAGAAAAATGAAATATGTATATGCCAATAGCTTAATCATAAACTATGTTCCATATGTGAGTCCATAGTTATTTTAAAAATCCCCCACTTGGACCACATATATTACAGAACAATGTTCATGATAGTACTTTATTGAGCTCATATTTTCTATTCTATCTAAATATCCTTAAACAAACCGGTCTACTAATTATGCTAACATAGGATCAAAGCGACCTTCATTAACCATAATTATAACTAGACCCATCAATGATCAAAACATTAACAAAATTAGCAACTAGATCAAGTATGGATGTGTAACATGGAAATTACATAGAATGTGATCTTTAATATGTCTATTTCCAATTGGTCCTACTTTATGACTAAAAATAGTAAAATTCCACTTTCAACACTTGATGCTAAACTGCTTCTGAAAGTCATCATTTCAATTCAAAGTATTCAAACACAATATGCTTTAAAACCAAGGTCTGTATAGATAACACAAACATAATAACACGTCAAGAAAACAAACACAAAATCTAAATATAAACTCCCACTATACTAGCACATCATTAATATGTACAACACCCATATGTGTGACATGCTCATGATATACTTTGGGTGACAAACCCTTAGTGAGTGGATCCGCAATCATGGAGTTTGTGCTTATGTGTTCAATTGATACTTGAAGACTCTAAACTCTTTCTTTCACAACCAAGAACTTGATGTCAATGTGTTTGGACTTTGACAAACTTCGGTTGTTCTTAGAATACAGTTCCGCGGCCTTATTATCACAATTAATTCTCAATGGTTTCTCAATCCCATCAACAATTCGCAATTATGTGATAAAATTCCACAACCATATCCCATGGTTTGATGCCTCATAGCAAACTAAGAATTCTGCCTCCATGGTGGAAGAAGCAATAAATGTTTGTTTAACACTTTTCCATGAAACTGCTCCTCCAGCGAACATGAAAATGTAGCCTGAAGTGGATCTCCTACTGTCAAGACATCCCGCGAAATCGGAGTCCAAATATCCCACGATCTCTAAATGATTGGATCTTCGATATGTGAGCATATAATCTTTAATTCTTTGTAAATATTGCATAACCTGTTTTGCCTTTTTCTAGTGATCCATACCTGGGTTACTTAAATATCTGCCCAACATTCCAACAATGTACGCAATATTCGGACGCGTACAAACTTGTGCATACATGAGACTTCCTATTGCCAAGGCATAGGAAAACCTCTCCATATCCTTCTTCTCAAGTTCATTTTTTGGACATTGGTGCAAACTAAATTTATTGCCTTTTGCCACAAGCTTGTCTCCTAGTGCCTAATTGCTCATGCCAAGCCTACTTAACACCTTATCGATGTAGGACTTTTGTGATAGCCCAAGTATACCTCTTGAACAATCCCTATAGATCTGTATACCCAACACAAAAGATGCATTACCAAGATAATGAATTTGATCCCACTGAACTTGAGATATATGCATTGATCAACGATGTTCTCCTTAAAACCAAATGAAGTAATCACCTGATCAAACTTTCGATACCATTGTCGGGATGCCTGCTTTAAACCATATATGGACCTTTTTAATTTGCATATAAGTTGCTCTGAATAATTAGTCTCAAAGTTCTCTGGTTTCACCATGTATGTTGTCTCATCAATGTTACCATTAAGAAAGGCAGTTTTAATGTCCACTTAGTACAGTTCTAAATCATAATGAGCCACAAGTGCCATGATGATTCTAAAGTAGTCATTTGATGAAACCGATGAAAAGGTCTCCTTATAATCAATGCCTTCCTTTTGAGTGAAACCTTTTGCGACTAAGCGTGCCTTATACCTAACAATGTTGCCTTTTGAATCCTGCTTGGTCTTAAAAATCCATTCACAACCAAACAGTTTTACACCTTCAGGCAACTCTACTAGGTCCCAAACACCATTGTCTTTCATTGATTTCATCTCATCCTTTATGGCTTCTATCCATTTTTCAAAGTCAAAACTTTGTTTGACTTGACTAACTGAAATTGGATCCTCTTCTGATTACTACTCAAAAAGTGCTATTTGATAGCTTGTGATTAACTCTTTTAAACATTGTTGAGTAGTAGTTATCACCTTTTAACCCAATTAACATGTTAAGGACCCTTGCAATCAATTCTAATAAAATTGTGTTAAGTTTTGGTGTTTTGATAGCTTTTTAATCACCAAAGCAATCCGAGATTGAGGAGAGTTCTTTAGAATCCATGGCAAAGCAATAGAGAGCTCAGAAACATGAAGAACCAAAGCTTTTAAGTCCTTTGCCATAAGCAAATCTGGATATCTCATATCCGAAATTCTATCCGGAATGCAAGGAGTGTGGGATCCTTTAGTCTTCCCTGCAAAAGATGTCCAGACGCCCATTGAAAGGCGGCGGAATGTGGGCTGTAGCTAGGCTTTCTTACTTTAGTCAATGATCCAGACAACATATCCGGATAGGATATGCTATCGTCCGGGGTATGATGTTCACGACTGCGGTGTGTTTCTCCCTGTGGGAGTCCGGATAGGGGAACACCGCCATTTATCCTCTTGGGGAATCCGGATGGAGTGCTCCGGATAGCGATGCGCGCTCCGTGTCATCAGAGGGAGGGTCCCTACACCTTGCACATGCAGACGGTCCCCCTCGCGACGTTTCATTTTCTCCGGATATCTCACATCCGGAATTCTGTCAGGCTAACATTCCACCTTCTCCGGATATTTCACATCCGGCACCTGACGCCGGATGGGAGAGGAGGACGTTTCAACTTCCCTGGTTAGACATGTCCGGATCCTTTGACAGTGCTTACCCAGAGAGCATCCGCAGCCGATAATTCAGATTACCCGGATTTTGCACAGTGCCGCGGTGTTCTCCTGAAGCTTCCCGACCGACATTTTGAGATATTTTAGAGATATTTTGCTTTAGATATTTGATGTCTAAATCCCCAAACTCTCCTTGTAATCCACCTATCATAGGATTCCTTAGTCTTTAAGCAAGAAAAATGGGTGAATAACCTCTTATATATTGTTGTAATTTTCTTTAAAGGAATATCTCAGGAGCTTGTTCTCAGAGACACATCATTTGTACAATTTTACAAGAAATATATTTTACAGAGCACTTGCTCTGTTTTTTATATATATTTTTGTTTTCTCATTCTTTTTCTTACTAGCCAAACAAGCTCTGAGGAAGTTTCCTCAGAGAATGAGTGGCTACACTTTTAGTTCCTTGGAGCTAAGGTTGCCAGGAAAGGTTCCTAGTGCAAGAATTTATAGCTTTGTGGTTTCAGCCATTAATGAAGAGAAAGTGTGATCCTTTAATGATTTCTATGTTTTTAGTTAACTTAAAACACCTTCAATTCACTTGAGCCAACACTTGGTAAGGCAAGTGATCTCCGTCCATAGAGATGCACTAGTTTACCTCTTGCAAGCTTTTGGGAAGTGACTTGAAGGTAGGATTTTCTAGAATTGCCAACACTTAGTAAGCTTTTGGACTCCAATGAGACATCCATTAGTTATCTCTTGCGAGCTTGAGAAGAGAAGTCCAAAGTTAAAGATCACCTTGAATGGCAAATGCTAGGTGAGAGGCACGAGACATTGCAAGTTGCATCAGTGAGAGGGAATTAGAGCTGAAATCCATTTAAGGGATCCATCTGTACAACACCGGTTAGAGAATTGACTATATGTTAATTCTCTAATGCGAGGAAATGAACCAAATGACCGGAACTCTGTTTTTGCATGAGAAACCTCCCTTGTGAACCCAAACCTCCAAGGAATGTTTTTCTTCATAAGTAATTTCCATTACTTTCTTTTTAGTTAGCTTGAAGCAAAACCTCATTTAACCAAAGTTTGTGTTTTATTTCTTAAGCTAACCTTGACAGTAAAAAGCACCAATTTAACTTTGAATTGGTATCAGTTGTGAGTTGAAAACCCTTCCCAGAGAACGATCCTAGAGCCACTATGCTATATTAGCTAAAGCTATCCTAATGCATGGTGATATTGGTTATAAATTTTGTTGATTACTTTCTCAATCAAAGAGCACCAACTGGACATGAATCAGCTGAGACACCAATTGGGAACGAATCAAATAGACCCATGTCAACCTCATGTTCCTAGAGATATATAACATAATCATATGAAATTGTACTTTTCATTTCTCTAATGGATCTCCTCAGTGGAACTTGTACTTGAGGTTTTGAGGTTGTTGAGTTACCTCTTCATGAACTTGAACTTGTTCCATAACTTGAGTAGAAGGAATCTCAGGTGTGTCTACAATCTCTGTTATTGGTTGTACATTTTGGATAGTGTCATCAAACATAATATGACCATGTCTAGTTGCAATAATAGGAATACTAATAGATTCCTCTTCAAAGACCACCTTTCTTAATGACTCTCTCCCACTTAACTCAACATCCTCAATAAACTTAGCATTGCCCGTTTCAAAGAAGGATCTAGTTGAGGGTCTCAACATTTCAGAATACCTTACAAAGTAGCAGTTCACAGTTCTAGAGTACAATCTCTTTTCATTTGGCTTGTAAGGCCTAGCCTCAACTAGACAACCCTAGACATGAAAATGCCTAATACTAGGTTTCTTGCTAGTCCATAACTCATATGGGGTTTTGGCTACTGCTTTTCTTAGGACTCTGTTCAAAATGTAAACTGCAGTTTTGACAGCTTCGCCCCAAAGTGATTCTGGTAAGGTGAAATGACTGATCATACTTCTTACCATATCCTTAAGAGTACGATTTTGCCTTTCTGCTACACCATTTTGGCTTGGAGTCCCCGGCATGGTGTACTAAGGAACGATACCACACTCCATCAAATATTTGGAAAATGGCCCTGGACGTTGTTCACCGAATCCATCATATCTACCATAATATTCACCTCCACGATCAAATCTAACGATCTTTATTTTCTTAGTTGATTCTCAACTTCAGCTTTAAAATTCTTGAACACATCCAATGACTGAGACTTCTCATGAATCAAATAAAGATAGCCATAACGTGAGTAGTTGTTAATGAAAGTGATAAAATATTGTTGTCCATTCCAAAAGGGGTAGGAAATGGACTACAAATGTACGTATGTATCAATTCCAAGACATTACCGCATCTATTGGCATCCTTTTTCTTCACAGTTGTTTGTTTACCCTTAATACACTCTATATAGACTTGAAATTCTGAGAAATCAAGTGGATTAAGAATTCCTTTTGACACAAGCCTTTAAATATATTGATTTGAAATATGACCTAAACGTCTATGCCATAACATTGATGAATTCTCTTTTGTTAATTTTTGCTTAATGCCATAATTACTTGAATGCAAGGTTTCATTACTATTAGAGGCCTTTATGTTCAATTTGTATAATTTGTCTGTTAGACTACTGGTACCAATAACATTTGAATTTAGATAAAGACTAACCATTCCATTTATAAATGAACAATAATATCCACATTTGTCTAGACATGAAACAGAAATTAAATTCCATCTAAACGACATTACTAAAAAAGTCTCTTCCAAATTCAAAGTACATCTAGAGTCTAACTGTAATCTCAAAAGACCAATAGCCTTCACTGCAGCCTTGTTTCCATTTCCCACATAGATGTATCTTTCACTATCAATTGGCACTTGACTCCTTAGGCAACCTTACATTGTGACACTTATGTGAGTAGTTGCACCCGCATCTATCCACCAAGTGTCAATAGGTACTATAGCTAAATTAATTTCTGAACAAACAAGGTTGAAAAGTGTACCTCTTTCTTTTCACGCCAAATGGCGTATTTGGTACATGTCTTCTTCATATGACCAGCCTTCTTGCAAAAGAAATAAGTGATCTTCTTTTCTTGTTTCTTCTGCACCTTTTGCTTAGATGTCTTAGAAAATGCAGTTTGTTTTCCTTTATTGTCCCTTTTTCTTTTCTTGTTGGTACCAAATCCTTGAGATGTGGAAGCCAAGTGAGCATTTTCTATCTTTTCTCGTTTCAATCTCTCCTCCTCTTGTACACACTGAGCAATAAGCTCATTTAGAGTCCATTTTTCCTTTTGTGTGTTATAACTAATCTTGAATGAACTAAATTGTGTAGGCAAAGAGATCAAGACCAAGTGCACGAGTATATCTTCTGATAACTTTAACTTTAGTGCCTTGAGTCTAGTTACAAGATTAGACATTTCCATTATGTACTCCCTTATATTCTCTTTCTGTTTGTACCGCATGGAGACAAGCTTATTAAGAATAGTACTTGTCTTAACCTTTTCATTTGCAGTGAATTGGTCAGGTCTCTTCAGGTATTGCACCCCTTATAGCTTCTGGAATTAAGTGTTTCATTATCATTAAACTCATGCGATTGGATCACTCCCATTTTTCCATAGCAGTCATTTGCTTAGCAGTGCTAGCACTAGTAAGGTTTGGAGGGCGATATTCTCTTAATGCATAGTCCAAATTCATGTACCCGAGCATAATTATAATGTGTTCCTTCCATTTCTTGAAGTTTGTGCCATTAAGCACAGGAATGTTATTAACATTAATAGATATAGAAGATGTTGAATTCATAACAATAAAGCTCACAATCAGTCACAAAAATATCATACATATATGAATAATATATATATATATATATATATATATATATATGCATGTGGGCCTATTACAAGATACCTAGCATAAACATTAATATTCAGTCTTTAGACAAAAATATCAACTTGTAATTGGTACTCTTTTACAAAATTAATTCATAAATATTGATTACTACTCAAAAAGTGATCTTTTATAGCTTTTTATAAACTCTTTTAAACACTTTTGAGTAGTAATTAATACCTTTTAACTCAATTGGCACGTTAAGGACCCTTGCAAATGTTTTTAATCAAATTTTGGCTAGTTTTGGTGTTTTTGGTAGCTTTTTGATTATTGAAGCAAGCCAAGAATGAGGGAGAACTTTGTGCAACCCTTGGGAATGAGCTTCCAAGCCAATCAAGAGATGCAAGGAAGAGGATCAGAGAAAGAAATCCATCATGAAGCAATTTTGCATGGTGATGCGAAATCTTCACATGCTATGTGAAATTCAAAGGATAGCAGTTGTAAGGAAAATTTGGAGCACTTACTGGAGTCCATTGTCTACATCCTATATATCATTTCGAAGCTTGAGAAGTCAGGAGTCCAATGCTTTAAATAGTGTGTAATTTGGAGCTAAAAGGAAGAAGTTATGGCCAATTGAAGGCAACTGCACAAAGCTAAAAAGGAATTTCGCATTGACATTTCCTAATGCGAAAATTTTCACATTGACATTCCCTGATGCGAAAATTTTCGCACTAACTTTTCTCAATGCAAAAATTTTCACAGCACGCTTTCCCAATACGGAAATTTTCACACTGACTATCTTTGATGCCATATTTTTGGCACCACCTTTCTCCAATGAGAAAATGTAATAGTTAGATATTTTACACCGACTCTATTAGATTTTTACCTTAAGATATTTGGTGTAATTATCAATTCTCTCCTTGTAATCAGTTGAAGATCTTTAGGATATCTAATTAAGAGGTTGAAAATCTCTCTCTTTATATATCCTAAGATATCTCCTTGTAATATCGATCCCGAATACAATCCCATATCTCTGAGACATCTCTGATATCTCTCGTCTCTCTGAAGAGGGGAAGACATTAGTGAGGGGATCACTTGTACATGTTTTAATAAGAAATATACAGAGCTTTGCTCTACCTTACCTACTCAATTTGATTGTATTTTTCATTCTAGCCAAACAACCTCTAAAGATGTTTTCTCAGAGGATGAGTGGCTAGACTTTTTGTCTCTTAGACGGAAGGGAGCTAGGTAACGGACCCGACTACAAAAGTGGGAGTTTTCCTTGTTTTAGTTTTTAATGAAGAGGAAGTTGTGACCCGTTAATGGTTTTTATATTTTTAGTTAACTTAAAATGCCTTAAAATCATCTGGGCCAACACTTGGTAAGGCAAGTGGACTCCGTCCATTGAGTTACACTAGTTTATCTCTTGCGAGCCTCTGGTAGGTGGTTTAAATGTAGGATTTTTTAGAATAGCCAACACTTGGTAAGCTTTTGGACTCTAGGGAGACATCCATTAGTTATCTCTTGCGAGCTTGTGAAGAGTAATCCAAGGTTAAGGATCACCTTGAATGGCAAATGCTAGGTGAGAGGTACGAGCCATTGCAAGATGCATCAATGAGAGAGAATTAGTGTTGAAACCATTAATGGGAAGTAACTGTAACACACCGGTTGGGAGGATAACTATAGGTTAAATTCCCAATGCGAGAAAAGATCCGGAATGTCCACGTTTGTATAAGGGGGCCTGAATCTAGTGACCTGAAAATCCAAGAGACCCTTTTCTTTGTAATTAAAATCAGTTACTATTTTTGGTTAGCTTAAAACCAACATTTTCAAACCAAAGTTTATTTTTTCTTTTAAAGCTAACTTAGAAAAGAAAAAACACCAATCCAATTCTTTAAACTAATATCAGGTGTGAAATGAAAACCTATCCCAGTGAACGATCCTAGAGCCACTATGCTATGCTAGATGAGGCTATCCTAGTACATGGTGAAATGGGTTATAAATTTTGTTGATTACTCCTGTTTGAGGACTGAATTAGAAGACACCAGCTGGGCACGAATCAAATATTGACAATAAAACCAAAGCAATATGTCTGTCTTTGGACTGACATATAGCAAGTAAGGTAAACTTTATATGTCACATATTTATGACTACTTTATTTATTATTATATTAAAATAATCTTCCTTTGGGCCAATTATTTTATACAATAATATGTTTACATATTTCAAAATAAATAAATTATATAATATAAGTTACTTTGGCAACAAATATACATAACTCGTTTATTTTAAAAAATATTAAACATAGATGTAACAAGAAATGGTAAATTCCTATTGCATAATATCTCGGCCATGAACCTCCTTAAAAGCAAAGCAATTATGTCAATTCTTACGAATCACCAACACTTTTCATGGAATGCAATGGTATAAGAATCCAGACAAAAGCCCCACCAGTTCTCAATTCAGCTAGAGCTTTGAAAACAACAATTCACTAAAGAAATCTTCACCCAATCCTCACACTCATGCACATATGCAAACTTGCACCATCTTCACGGCGGTGCATACTACCTATCATAAAAACAAATCTAATAGTGGTGCATGCTGGTGGGCTTTATAACAAAGCCAACAAACAACCACCTTTGCCACACCTTTCTCATCCTCAAAAAATTTATATCTATCTTTATTCAATTATTTTACTAACAATTTCACTCTTTTTCTCTTATACTATCTCCTAACAAACCATAACACAGTCTAGAACTCATTTCATAAATAAACTATTTTTAGGGACTTATTCAAGGACCCATCTTCCAAAAACTCATATTAAGAACTAAGTGGGCAAACGATGCCAAACGACATTAGCAGCAACACTAGCATCGCAATGACGCCGGATGTGGTGCCTACAGCTAAACAACATCGACATCTATGCCAAAACGGTCTTCTGCAACCGCTAAAACGATGTCATCTTCTTCGATCGCCAAGAACGGCGTTGTAGGCTTCTCTGGTCGGTGAAACCACTGACGGAATGGCGTTGCTAGTAGGGAATAGTGGGAAATCCACCGGATGTTTGATCAGAAGTCAGAGGCGTTGGCGGTGCAGGCTTCTCTCATCGCCAAAACAATCCTCAAACAACGCCTTGATGACGTCGTTGGTTGGAGAATGACGCTAAATGACGTTTGAGCGACATCTGTAGCCCTCCTCCAGTTGGCGTCACAGGGAACGCCTGCAACGTCACTGCTATCACGCGCAGCGGTACCAAAACAACGCCACAGAGTCTTTTCCTAAGCACCAAAAATGGTGTCATCATCTCTCTTCTAAGCAGCGTCCCTGGGAATGCCTGTAGCGGCGCCAGAATGACGTCTTTTATTTTCGATCCCCAAACGGGCATCTAAACGGCGCAGTGTCACCAGCGTCGCAACGTTGCCTAGGATTGGAGTCGCTTAGGCTTTGATACCAATTGTTGTAATCACCATGATTACCCAACGTAGAAACTAGATATAAATCAAACATAGAAAAACATGTCTTCTTTTTGCAGATTAGGAACAAACATGAGTCCATTTTGTGTGTGTTGAATGAGGTATGGATCTTTTAAGGCGATAGAAGGGAAACCACCTTTTCTGTATCTCTGTGGCGATGGGAAGCGGGAGAGTTTTGTCTATTCAAAAAATTATTCATCAATAGACACCAACCCTTATGAATCCCTTATATATATGAATTCCTTATATCCTCTATGCCTTAGGGACCATTCCCTCTTAATATTGGGCCATATGTGTCTTAGGCCCATCATCTGAGACACATATGGTATTGGGCTCTACACATGAGGTGGCCCATACTTTAGAACAAATAGAAAAATGAAATATGTATATGCAAATAGCTTAATCATAAACTATGCTCCATATGTGAGTCCATAGTTATTTTAACAGGTGTAGCATTTAGTTTATGCATATGCAAATCTCCTAATAGCAAAGGTAGGAGAGTTGAAATAATCAATTCTTTTTTCTTCCTTTATTTTATTTATTTATTTATATAGGAGAGAATTGAACTAATCGACACATGTTTCAAGCAGTAATGGTATGTGGATAATGCAAGGTATAAACAAATAAAGCACAAGCATATAACCAAAAAATTTAGAAGTAAGATCATGTGAATCACCTGTGAACTACATTATTCTCATGTAGATATTTCAAACCTTTCACAATCTGCCTTGTGTATTTAGAGGCTTGGAAGTCTGACAGTTTATGCTTTTGGTAGAGATTTAAAAGTGAACCTTCTGTTGCAAGCTCAAAAAAGATACAAAGTTTGGTTTTGTCCTGGAATGACGACATTTTGTGAGTGAGCAAGAAAAAAAAATCATATGAACTCCAATCCTCTTGATGCAGTACCGGAACTAGACCATAAAGGAACAGACTATAACAAAAACATGAAAAATACTAATTCACCCCAAAGAACAGAAAAATGTAACTACTGAGTATTTAGACTGTCGATTAGACAACCTGTTAGGGAAATAAAAGATGCGTATGATGCATGAATGTTTAGAAACATGCATTCAGAAGCTTCAAAAGCAGACTTACAAGGCAAGAACATAGCTTGAAACAACAATAAGGCCAAATACCATGATAAAATAGTTGATACAATAAGTAGATGAGAGATTTAAAAAAATGTTATTTAGAGGAAAAAGTGAACTTGAAAAATAACAGATGAGAAGCTCAAGAGACCCTCTCATGAATTTTAATCCAAGGTTTAGTTCTCATCAAGCATGAAATAGCTAAAACAAAACATGCCACTTTAAGAGTTATCTAGTCAAGGCAATCCTTTTATAGCCTCTGAAATAAAATTTTGTTATTAACATCAAAACATATGATTGAAAATAATAATAACTCTAAAAGCAAAACCTTGGTTACTCAACATAGATTCAAAATTCCTAGTAACTCTCTAACAGAGACATGTACTCGGTCAACCTCATGAAGAGTGCAACAGTGCTACTGTGGCCTCAGATTTAGGCCATGTTTGAGGATATTATTTTGCCTTTAACTTTGGTGAGGAACTGAAACTAAAGCTAAAACCATTATTTTAAAGGGGAAATCTTGGCATTGGTGTGATTTCACTAAACATAAAACAATTTCCCACATAAACTGAAAAACAGCTTGCCCATATGTATGTGTCTTTGGCTCCCCAACCTTAAGAAAATTAACCACCAAAATACAGGGCATGATATCCCCAGTTAAGCTAACCAAGAACAGGATTCACTTTTGGCCAACCAATAGCCTTTCTAATTCAAGGATCTAGGCACCAGGAAAAAGAGAACACAACTATCAAATTCCATGATCCTCAGCACCAAATGGGAATGTAACTAATGTTGAAGGGAATTCTGATAAATTCTTTGTAACTAATATCCATTGTAATTCTCCTTAAATTCAATAGACTAACTCTTCCTATCTTCAAATACCTAGCCATTCCTTTCTAGCTTCTTTTACCTCCCATAATTTATCCACCCAGTGAAACAATTTTGAGTAGCAATTATCCTCCCTGACCCATTCTAACCTAGACTCTTTCCTCCTATAATTCCTCCAACCTTATTTTTCTTTTCATTCTAAGATATCAAAATTCTTTCGTCATATGACCCATTCCTCCAATTGTGATTATCATAGTGTTCCTCTTGCCAGCAATATCAAAAGTTTCTTCCTTGAATACTTCAAAGAAAGCTTTGATTGACTTAAGGCTACATAATAAATTTGTCATTCCCATACTGAGACCTGAATCTCATGCAACATCCATAATAATCTTACCAAATTTTGGGTGTAGTAACCACATATTTTCAATGGAAAAGAGGGTGAGAATCATCTACTTAGGTTAACCTCCAACATCATAAGATTCTTTAATGATGTTGCACTTTGTTGAGGTCAAGAACCTACCAAGCTTCTTTAAATTGGGGTTTCTTGCTTGTTTGACTATGGAAAGACCTCATTCTAAGATGAATCAACTAAACCACAACTTTTGATTAGCTCATCAGAGTTATTCATGCTACTGGGAATTCTAGACAAAATAGGTTTTCCCTAAAAGACCCAATAACATTGAACTCTCCTCAGTGCGCCAAGTTAAAAGCTACCCTGATCAGTTACTCAGCTTATCCTTAAGCGGCAATTGATTTGGTCCATAACCTCAAAACACCTATGGATCTTCCAAATAATTTTGAATCATATTTCAATAGAACTTAAGACAGATACCACCAAAGGTTCATACCTTTTAAAGATTTTGAATCCCATAACATTAAGATCCTTCCTAAGATCTCTTGAACATTGGACCTTCACTAGAGTAGCCATTATACTAATAAGGACAAATTCTTTCATGGCTATTCTATGAGAGAAAGACCTAGCTAATGTTACTGCATGGGGGTTCCCTAGTGAGAGGACCAAATTATTAGTCCCAAGTTTTAGCTGACACTCTAGATTTACTGTAAAGGAGGACATATGCCCACATTAATGCCATAATTCATGTCTTCTTCCTAAAACCAGGAGCATTCTGAGGAATATTAGTATTAGAGATGTCTCCTGATTCTTTCTCATAAATTGTTGTAACTGCTTTAGTTTGTTTAATTTTTGAATTTGTATTTTAAGTTACAGTTGTACACTTATCTTTAGGAATACGTTTCCAATCTGTTACAATCTTTTGTATATATATCTGCTATTTTAAAAAGAATCTCGGTGTGGCATATTCACTCTCCTCTATTCCTCTGTTTCTCTCATTATTATATGGTATGAGAGCATTTAATTGCTGCTACTCTCTTCTCCAGCCACTAGTATCATGACAACAACCAATAATTCCAACTCTCCACCTGTTATTCAAAACACAAATGAACCAAACACATCTCTTATATCCATCAATATCTCTGCCCAAGCCTCACTCAAACTCACCACAACCAATTAAATCTCCTAGAAACTTCAATTCCACACTCTCTTTTGTTGGCTATGACCTCTTAGGATATATAGATGGATCCAAACCTTGTCCACCCTCCACTATCACTTAAAACAACACCACTGTACCAAATCCTGCTCACAATACTTGGATTAGACAAGACCAACTTATCCTTAATGCTTTAGTTGGATTTCTTTTTCCCATAATTATCCCGTTCATTGATAGAGCCAAAACATCAGCAGAAGCTTGGTTGATCCTGGAAAACACATATGCCAAGCCATCTCGAGGGCGCATCAAGCAGGTAAAGAATCAAATTAAAAATCTAACCAAGAGGTCTCAAACTGTTACAAAGTTTCTTCAATTGGTGAAGTGTCGGGCTGATGAACTTGCTATTCTTAGGGCACTAATGAATGAAGATGACCTCACAGACAAAATTCTTGATGGTCTTGGGGATGACTATAAAGAGCTTATACGTGCAGTTCAAGCCTGCGATACCATGATCATGTTCGATGAACTCCACGAAAAGCTTCTAAATTTTGAAGCGTCTCTTTAAGGTACAAAATCTGAACCCTCTCATTTTTCAGCCTCATCAAATCCTACAAATCGTAACACTACAAGTTGGCATCCATCTTTCAACTCTGGTAATACCAACAATAATTGGCGTCCATCAACACACTCTAGTAACAACAGAACAGATTGGCGTCCCTCACTTAATACCAACAATCGCTCCCCCGCGTTTCCTAATGCTGGACAAAGCTCTTCTCGCAGCCAACGACCTCCTTCTTGACCTTATCTTGGTTATTGCTAGATATGTGGAATACAGGGACATACTGCCAAGAGATGTCCCTCTTTTCGCTTGGTGCCAAATCAACCCAATACAACTCTAGTTGCACCAGTGAACAACACTCTGACATCATGGCAACCTCGAGCTTATTTGCAACCAACATGATTCGTCCCCGGCAACGGTGCCATTTGATTCTTGCGCCAGACGTGTGTTATCAACAAAATTTATAAAACCTAAAACACCTTACACTAGGGTAACATGGCTACTATAGTATAGTGGCTCTAGGATCGTCCACAGGGATGGGTTTTCATCGTATAGTTGACTTTAGTGAAGGTAATAAAATGGTGTTTTTCCTCATGAAAGTTAGCTTTGAAAGAAAATAGAATTGTGGTTGAAAAAGTTGATTTTAAGTTAAGCAAAAAATAGTAATTGAAGTTAACTACAAAGAGAATGTCTCTTGGAGCTTTAGGTCACTAGGATTGGGTTCCTTAGGCAAAAGGGGAGATTCCAGATCTTCTCCTCGCGTTGGGGACAATAACATAAAGGATGGTTATCTCCCGAACCAATTTTGTATTTAGCATTTAAGATTTAATCCAGAGGGTTCATGAAAAATGGTAATTGCTTCCCATTAATGGCTTCACAACTAAAGACCCTCACCTTGAACCATCTTCCAATGGCTCGTAAATGATAACTAATAGACATCCATGGATCTAGCAATAAGCATCCATAGAATCCGAAAAGCTTACCAAGTATTGGCCATTCAAGGTGATTCTCACCTTGAACCACCTTCCAATGGCTCGTTAATGATAACTAATGGACATCCATGGATTTAACAATAAGCATCCATAGAATCCAAAAAGCTTACCAAGTATTGGCCATTCAAGGTGATTTTAAGGGATTTAAAGCTAAACCTTGAAATAAAAACCATTAATGGTTAACAACTACTTTCATTTAAAGCAAAGACAACTCCCACCTTTGCATTTGGGTCCTTTACCTAGCTTCCATCACTCCAAGAAACGTAAAACCTAGCCACTCATCGCCTGAGAAATCATCCTCAAAGGCTATTTGGCTAGAAATAAAAGTGAAAACAAAAAAATGAGAAAGAAAGGCAGAGCAAAGGCTCTGTATATTTCTTCATACGGGAATTTACAAGTGTTGTTTGTTTTCAAGGTCTCTGTAGACCCTCAATTTTGTCCATTTAGCACATGTCTTTAAAATTCGTTTTCAATGCTCCACAATAGTTCCTTGGTGGCCCATGGCTACTCATACCACTTACCTTTTTCTGAGTCACATCGGAGATTTTGGTTGAGGGATTATTTAATCCCTTATTGTGACCCTTGGTGGCCTTAATTTAGACTTAGGCTTTTCTTGTTTCTTTTTTAGGATAGCTTTTAGATACACTTGGCCCATTAGGCACCACCCTAGGCCCACTTAGTCTCATCATAGGCCCGTTTAGGCACACTTGGCCCATTTGGACATTTTCGGCGTGACTTGTATGACTTGCATGGTTACATGGCTTTTGGGCTCGGCTTTTGTTTATTGGTTTACTTTTATTCTATTTTATTTTATTTTATTTTATTTTTTATTTTATTCTATTTTTTTAGTTTTAGTTTTATGATTATCATTCACTTTTTATTTGTTTTCTTCCTCTTTATATTATTTTTCTTAACTTGATTATTCATTATATTTTTTTTTATTATTGTCCTCTAGTATGTTTACTTATTTAGTTACTCATTCAATTATTTACTTTCAAAAATTTCATGCTTTTGCAAGGAAACTTACCATTGGAGTTTAAAGAAAGTGGGACTCCCCTTAGAAGGTTTTGGAGGGGAATTCAAAATTGGGAAGATTTGCTTTTGAAGGAGAAGACTAAAAAAATAAGGAAACAAAATATTCTGCAAGAAGGGGTTGCCATATATAAAAAAAAAAAAAGAGGTGGGAGAAAGAGAGGAGGAAATTCTTTTTTTTGGTGAGAGGACGCATTGAGGGGACGCATTGGAGAAAAGAAAGCAATTCTAGGGATTTTTTTTTGGGCTGGAGGAGAGGAGATTCTTGGATTTGCTGGGTAGAAAAGCACAGAAGAGCAGAAGAGGGGCGATTGCAAGCAAGGTTCTTCCAGGTACGTTCCTAGTTATTCTCGGAATTCTTATCCATGTTCAATCCTCCATTATTCTCTGATCATTTTGGAAGATTCATTCTTGTTGCTTGGTGTGGACGCAAGGGCCACAATTTGATTAGTTGAGATGAATTTGATGCTATGGGTCTTGTCCCCATTTATGTCCCAATCTGGCTTCAAAATACCCACCGACTGTCTTCTTTTCCCCTGTTTTCTTTTCTTTTCTTTCTTGGTCTTTCTATGTGCTTCTGTATCTACGTTTCTTCCCTTCCTTTACCTTGGTATTCTCGGATATGGAGACCATGAGCATTCCGAGAAAGGTGGGAACTTGATAAAGGCTGTGTAAAATGGGTTGCTTGGGGATAGATGGGTGCAGAGGTTGTTACTATTTCTAAGGGGTCTCCGTGGCTTTCTGAATCAGATGTTATGGATTTAAGCTATGAACATATCTCTGGTACTCCCATACTTGCAGCTATTAGTGGAGATGTCTGGCCAAAATTGCGTATTCTAAATTATTTGATTGAATTGTGGGCAAGACAATTGATTCCTCTTATGACAGATAGATTGCACTAGAAGATGGGTGATTCTTTAAAGGTTGTGAATTCTGCCATTGACCTCCACAAGAAGATGATTGAGATGTGCTACTGATGTTAAAACAGAACGGATATCAGAAGTCCTGTCGCCAAGACATTTGGCTTATCACTTGTTGGTGAACTTGTTGGGACTTTCTGCCACCTCTCCCATCTCCACGTCTGCATGGCATTCATTATTGCCAACAATTCCATATACTCAGATTCTGGAAGAAGACAGACTAACAATTTGTGGAAAGAAAAAGAACACTTCGAGTAACATTAATCGTTTCTGTCGTTAATGATCTGTGGTGTTCGAATGATGGAAATGATGGAATTCCACGGGTTTATAGTCTTCTAGCTGGCTATGGAAAATTAACGGGTCACCCAGATGTTGGGATATTTGAAGAGGCTTTCCAATCCCAAGTGTTGGACCGACTGTTAAGTTTGGCTCAAATGGAGTGCAGCATCATCTGATGCTGACAAAGGCCCTTGAATGGACCTTGAATTGGTGCAGACTACAGAGTATGTTTGATAGGAACTTTTGTGCTCAAAGGGACTTTGTTTCCAATCCTAAAACATTGAAGAAAATGTCATATATTTGGTGGCAACTTGTTTTGGAATGCTGCTGTTTTTAGAACTATAACAGCTATTAGAGGGGCTGCTGTAACAGATGAGCTTCTGATCCTTGATCCAGAAGAGACAATGTCTTTGGTGGTCCAACATACATACTACTTGCTCTGAGTTGGTTAGAATGGAATTTGAAACCTTGTTTCAGTATACTAGAATGATGTTACTGGAGGAGATCGCATCAATTTTATTTTATTTTTCTCTTATTCCTTGCTTGCTCTTATTTGCTGTTCCAAAGCGGGTGGAGGACATTTTGCAGTTCAGTGAAGATTACACAGTTCGTGTTGAGGGTTGTGATCTATGCCTAGATGATTCTGATGCCCCGTTACAGCTTCTGAACGCAGACATCAATTGAAGGTCCTGATTCTCTATTTTGTTTGCGTTTGAGATAAGTCATGAATAGGCTCTGGAATATTAAGAAGCTCTATGCAAAGGAGTGGCAGAGAAGCAACTAATGAGCAAGATAAGCTATTAGAGGATGCTGTTGGAGAATTCTACAGGCTTTGAGTTTCGGACAGGGTCATCTTTGAGTCATTCAAGAGTGGACATGCAGATTCATCTTGAACTCTTACCAATGTGTTGAAGTAATGTCTATTATAGATAATTTTCTGAAGCTGAAACATAAAGACCCTCTCAATAAGGTCACCTTTGTGAATCTTGCCCAGCATGCTCATGAGAAATTTTTGGTGAATTACTGTACTATGCCAGCAACCAGAATACATATTTCCAATGTGCCCAAAGAGAGAAGGATACGGTTCAATGAAGCATAAAAAATGATTTATGAGTGCTATTTATTCTTTGAGAATGAAGATGTAGATAAAGGGCTGCATCATGAAGGATACCTATCTATTGCTTTGTTGTTGATTCCTCTTGAAACAACCCTTTTATTTGAAGAATATGGCTCATCTGGAGCAGCTTCTAAATTTATTGAAAGTCATTTTTGACGATGTGGAAAGCGAACCAAGTGATCAAGATGGTGTACTAAAGCTAGAGCAAAGCCTTACATCTCTTGGTTAATCTGTTTCACTCCTTAAAACAAAAACTGTGATTCAAAGACTCTGCAGTCTGATTAGAAATTGACTCATCTTCAGAGCCGCCATGCCATCCAAACCGTAAGGGTCCAAAAATTCCAGCTGTTCGAAGTGAAGTTAAGAGGCAGTCTTGTCCATCTTCCAGCATAGACATAACTCAAAACACTTCTGCAGGCCATTGAGTATAATCGACCTCCAATTTCTGCGCATTTCATAAGATTGCATCCTTCGCTGAAACCTGTTGAGGCCAATGTCAAGTTAGCTGCTGCCGAGGAAGCTCTTGCACTATCAATATGGACAACAGCAACAGTTTGTCAAGTTCTTTCCCTTGAAAGTGTTTTGGCATTGCTTGAAGGAGTATTGTTGGAAAAGCAAGTTGTAGTAACGTGTTCAAATCTGGGTGTTCTATTGGCCACAGTGTTATCTCTTATTCCCATGATTTGTTCATTTGAATGGCAGAGCTTATTGCTTCCTGTTTTACCAAGGAAGATGTTCGATTTTCTTGGTGCCCCTGTTCCTTTCATTGTAGGCATGCAAAAATAAAATATATGATTTGAGGATGAAGAGCTCATGATCAGATAAGCAATAAGTTTGAAAAACATCAGGATCTTCACCCCATTCTGTAATTGGTGCACGCATAGGCAGCAGGCTGCAAGTGTGGACGCTGTTGCTTACCTTTTGAAGAACGATATATTAACTTTAGAGGCACTTGTCAGAGAGATGGGGATGTATTTGCCCACTACAGATAATTTAATCCATGCAAGAGATGGACTGGCAGATTGGAGAGCTTTGTGAGGTACACTCATTGGTTGCCTGGCATTAATGAAGGAGAAAAGAGCTGCTTGGAAGACTGTACAGTCGCTGTTTATCCTTGAATCTGGAGAGCAGAAATGCCATCATAATCTGTAGGTAGAAAAGATCAGAGATGCTCAACCTATAGTTCCAAATTTAGAGTATGAGCACCAATTCAAACCATGGTAAAACTTCTCCCAGGAATGAAAATGTAGAAGAGGCAGAATCTGGACAAGTGGATGGAAATTCTGAGAGGGGTGATCTGGGAAGAGTAATGAAGAGAAAGCTGACATGGATTTAGAGGCATCAAGGAAGGATGTCTTGAGATCTGGAAATTTTGACTTCACTAGCGATCATGTGCTCAATACAGAATTCGTGACACAACTAAAGGATGACATGCAGGCTGCAGATTTAAGAAACAACGACACCAGAACTCTAATAGCAGTAATATTCACAATAACCTTGCACCTGTAAATGGCTTACCTCCCAATGATACTTCGGAGATGGAGATATTGGTGGCTGACTCATCTATGGACGAGAAACTCATCAATGATCAATCCAAAACTCAATTGTCCCAGTGAGATTCTTCATCCATCCAGAAAACCTAAGCCAACCTTTACCATAATGTTGAAGATGCACTTGAAGAGTGGAGAGAAGGAGCCGGAGTTGTCTTCTGATCTGCAGGAAGATAACATAGAGTCTCTGGATAATGTGGACGGTGAGAATGCAGATGAATATGGATATTTTTTTTTCTGAGTTTGAAAAAGGAACTGCCTAGGCAATAGGACCTGCAACATTTGGCTAGATTGACAAGAACATCACTCTAAATGAACCTGATGCTGATGGCAAGTGTAAAAAGAGTCTGGGCAGTCCATGACAGTTTGTTGGTCCGTTGCCCCTGTTCGATTTTCCAAGGCATGACAGTGCAGAAACCATCCGCAAAGTTCTCAAACTTGGAGTCAATGTCTTCTTTAAGGAATCTGGAAATCTTAACCTTGGGGAAAGGAACATTAGGAGATGCAACTTCTGAAAAGGTGCTCCAGTTCTATGGAAAAAGTGCAGATCCTAATGTCCAAACCTCTCAGCTTATTTCCATGAGATGAAGGAAGAGGTGCAAGTCAAGATTTAGTCTTGCTGCAATTTCTGATGTTGAAATTGCCAATAATTCTGCCAGCCTACAGAAAATTCCAATGTTTGTTTCGAATGTTGATGAAAAATACATTGCATCAAGGTTTTGCCGTAATCTGGAGCCCTTTGTCTCTGCATTAAGTTCCTTGCTGCATGCAGAGATTTGGTGGTTGCCTCTGAAGAACTCACATCAAAATCTATTTCAGCACAAGAATCATGGAGCTGCATGCTTCATAACTCTTCAAGTTTATAAATGAAGGCCTTCAGTTTTTCATCAGATGCAAGCACAAACAAAGATGTTTATGAGACAGATATTTACTCTGGGGTGAAAGGTTTGCAGATTCTGGTTACTTTCCCAGGGAAATTTTTACCAATACCAAAATCCATATTTGAGAATGCTCTGTAGACATTTATATCAGTTATCGTTGAGGATTTCAACAAAGCATTATTATGGAAACTAGCATTGAAGGCATTGGTGCAGATTGGCTCATTCATTGATAGATTTCATGAATCTGAGAAGGCACTGAGCTACGACTACATTGTCATTGAAAAGATTGTTTCATTGATATTTCTCGATGATTTTGGCCTGCCTTTTCAACTCAGACTAGAGACAATTTCTAATATTGGCACTACTGATCTGAATGTTACGCTGAAAACTGTTCAAGGGTTGGAAGATGCTATATTTGCTAATTTATTGGAGGTTTATATCCATAGAAATCTGAAGTCAACCAAAATCGCAGTTTAGCTTTTGAAATGCCACTCCAATAAGCTGCTTCTAGGGATCCATGGAGCTGGAGATTTTGAGGATGCTCTTTCACGTTCTGCTGTTAATATCTGGAATCAAATTGAAAATAGCATGGCTTTCAGTGTTAGGCATCAGGAGAATGAGCTTCTTAAATGCAACAATGACAGCAATGAAGCTTGCTGTTGGGAGTTCTACAGAGGGAAGTCAAGATAAAATCATTAAAAAAAGTTTATAGCTTCTTTTCATCATGCCCTTCTTTTACATTGATGGAATCCATGCCAATCACCAGTACAGTCCAGTTGGAAGGGTTGCAGCATATTCGAAAATTAGAGTGTTTTTCTTGTAGAGATAAATGAGTCATTTCATTACCTGTAGCAGCAATTATATCAGTACGTCATCAAACTCCACCAGCTGCTGAGGAAAGTTGTGCTGACAAGAATGACATTGCTGGACTGGTGACATTCTCTATTTATGTGGGGCAATTTGTTTGATTACTTGAACAAGGAAAATTGACCGTCGAGGTTGATATGATTCTTGAAGAATATATTGGCATTGATTTACACCAAAAACTCCTAGCGGTGGAGGAAATTAATTCAAATATGATTCAAGCAGCAGACTCAAATGATGATGAAGCCAGAAAAGCTCCATAGAAGTCCCATGAAGCAGGACACAGTGTTCTTTACGCCATTTGGAATAGAGAAAGGGTGTCAGGGTTCTTTAAGGGATTGTAAGCTTAGGCCCTGAAAACCATACTAAGTTCAATATTGTTTTGATGATCAAGGAGAAAATCGCAGCAGGCACTTGAGTATTAATACTTGCAGTCGAAAAGTATCTATTGCTCACAGAGAGTAGACTGAAGAAGACTCAGAAGCCATAACATCAATGATGGAGCCTGGTGTCTTCTTGGCGGCCACTTTCGAAAATCCAGAAATGCAGAATCCATCAGAAAGTCCCTAGCCTACTACCTATTTACCTTCACACACGCAAAAAAGTTGCTGAATCTTATTGACTGAAGGTCAATTTCTGACCATAGGCAATTTGATATGCTTGAAGAATGAAAAGTTATTCAAGAAATCGAACATCAGAACATCAATTAGGACGCAAGTACTCAGTTGAAGAAAACTGTCTGTGAGCAAGTTGACAACAGAAATAGAAGTCAGATGTTAATATAAGAGAAATTGCATACATGTTTCCAGATCAGATGATGAGCTGAAATTGCTTTTCTGCCAGCATTTCCGCTTTTCTGCCATGGCGAAGCACCTTTAGGATGATGACAATGGTTCTACTTTCTCTAATGTGGTGAATCCAAATGACTTCTTGTCATTCTTTGAACCTGAATTAGAAGAAATATTGGAAGACATCAGCTGGAGTGCACCAATCTGGTTTGGGTTGTGATGCCAGTAGCATGAAAACAGGAACTTTAGGAAGAGATGGCAGTGAAATTTCTTTCTCCACAGTTGTATGAGCGAATTGAGTTTGCAGACAGTGACCACTGATGTAGGAACGCAGAATTCCATTTCAGCAACCTCCAGACTCCACTCCATCATGGCAACCTTACTACACACACCTTCTCCTCTATTTACTTCTTTGATTGGGAATTTACTGTTTTAAATTGAATTTTGAAACCATTGTTCAACTAAATATTCCCAGCTTTGAAAAATCCATCTTAGGAACATCTAGGTATAAAATCCCAATTTTAACATGCTATTTGCTGCCACTTTATTTCGGGTATGCACTTTCACTGTTTTCGTTGATTTTTAACTATTTTCATGATTTTCTCGATTTTCAACAAGCATGAATAAACTTCATGATTCCAAATAATGGAATTCATAGAATCAACTCATGCAAAATTAATTAGGGCTTTGGTGGGGGCCCGACATTCTTGATACCCTCTTCCATATTGTTTGTTTGATATCTGATTGATTTTTTTCATTCCTCTTGATGATATACATGAATTTGTTTCATATTTGTTATTGGGCTAACCTTGTTTCCCATAAAGGCGCTTTAGCTTGCTATCCAGGTACGCTTCTTCTCATTTTTTTCGAGAATTCTATGGACACGTATGTGATTAGTGACCATATCCATGCATGATGTGATTCTTGGGTGTTTAAATACATACTTGATTTGCTCGGATAAGACACATGCTGTGTGATAGATTCCCAAACTAATCTCTTATGTTTTATGATAGCGCTTGAGAAGCCGTTTAGGTACGCACTTTGACTCCCTCTTATGGTTGTTTTTCTTGTTAGGCATGCAATATTCGAAATCACCTAGCCTACTTAGGTATCCATAATTAACTGATTAATGGCCACACTTCCCTTAACTTTGGTAGTAGAGACCTTTATAGGGCTTAGAGGGGTGCTACCTCCTAGAGGTACCTTCCCAATAAGTAACCTGATCCCCGGACCTAGACTCAGGTTTCCCAAAGACATGCTTTTTCTAAAACTATGGAGTCACTTTTTAGGGTTTTTCTTTCTTGTTTTATTTTCCCTTTAAAATAAAAATAAAATAGGTGGCGACTCCAAGTTTTCCAAAAACTATTTTTCACAAATAAAAAAAAGCGAGTCTCGCCGATCGAGTGGGGGCGCACGTGAAAAATGCGGGTCCACAGTCTCCCCTTGCAAAGATTATACAAAGAGATATAAAAAGATATAAAAGAAAATATCTAGGTTGATCACAAGGAGAAAATAGGAAATTACACAAAATATCTGGAAATAAAAATCTAACGGAGTCGGTGCATAGGAAGATTTCGCATACCATGCGAAATTTCGCATGGTGTGCGAAATTCTTTTGCTGCCTCTTGTGGTTTCGCATGGTGTGCGAAATTTCACACAGTGTGCAAAATTTGTCCTTCACTTAGTTCTGCAACTGCTCCTCCTCTAAATTTTTGCATGCTATGCGAAATTTTCGCATAACCATGCGAAAATACTGGTTGTTGGATTTCTTCCTCTTGTTTTCTTCCTTGCATCTCTAATTGGCTTGGCAAAGGGCTATGAAGTGCTACAAAACTTGGATTCTTCATGTATTTGAGCTTTAACTTGCATTGCCATGGATTTCACAAAATTCTCCCTCTTCTTGGCTTGTTTCAATGATAAAAAAACTACCAAAAACACCAAAACTTGCCAAAAACTGATTAATAACCCTTGCTAGGTTCCTTAATGTGCCAATTGAGTTAAAATGTATTGACTACTACTCAAAAGTGTTTAAAATAGTTAGTTTCAAGCTATAAAAGAGTAATTTTTGAGTAGTAATCACAACACTACTCCCACCACTCCGCAATGGCTACTGGATAGTGGTACTTCTCATCATGTCATTATCGACCTGAGTAATCTATCTCTCTACACACCTTACACTGGTTCTGATGACATTATGATTGGTGATGGATCATCTTCCTATAACTCACACTAGTTCTACATCTTTTACCACTCATAACACATCATTTAAATTAGACAATGTTTTGTGTGTCCCCAGCATGAGAAAGAATCTAATTTCCATTTCTCAATTTTGTACATCTAACAATGTCTCTGTTGAATTCTTACCATCCTCTTTTCATGTGAAGAAACTTCGCACGGGAGCAATCCTTTTGAAGGGTCACACAAAGGATGGGGTGTATGAATGGTCGGTTTCCTCTTCCCCAACAGCTCCACTAGTAGCCTTTTCTAGTGTCAAAACTTCTTCCTCTGAGTGGCATCATAGATTAGGCCATCTTGCTTTTCCCATCTTAAAGCACATTGTTTCGCATTATCAATTAGACTTGTCTTCCTCTCTTATCTCTGATTTTTTGTGTAATGCTTGTCACTGCAATAAAAGCCATAAATCACCTTTCTCTACATCTACTGTTGTCTCCTCTCAACCACTTGAAATTATTTTCTCTGATGTGTGGACTTCCCTTGTTATCTCTCATAACGGTTTTAAATATTATGTCATATTTGTTGATCACTTCACTAAATACATTTGGTTTTATCCCCTTCAACAGAAATCTGAAGTTAAAGATGTGTTTATCAGATTTAAAGCCATTGTGGAAACACACTTTCAAAAGAAAATTCATACATTTTATTCTGATAATGGTGGTGAATACTTGGCTCTTCGAACTTTTCTTGCTACTCATAGGATCACCCACCTTACTACTCCACCACACACTCCTGAACACAATGAGTACTCTGAAAGACGTCATTGTCACATTGTCGAAACAAGTCTCACTCTCCTCTCTCATGCATTACTTCCTTTAACGTTTTGGACTCATGTTTTTGCCACTATTGTTTACCTAATAAATCGTATGCCCACTCCCACACTAAATCTATCATCTCCCTATGAAAACATTTTTGGTTCTCCCCCAAACTACTCTAAACTTAGGATTTTCGGTTGTTTGTGCTACCTATGGTTACGTTCTTATTCATCTCACAAACTTGAGTCTCGTTCCAAGCCTTGTATTTTTCTCGACTATTCTCTTACTCAAAGTTCTTATCTGTGCTATCATCCTCCCACATCTAAAATGTATGTCTCTTGTCATGTCAAATTTGTTGAGTCTGTCTTCTCATCTCTTACTTTATCCATGCCATCTGTCTATCCACAACCCGACACTGTCTCCACATGGATTCCTCCCATCATCACAATTCCATCCAACCAGGCTTCCACCGGGACATTCAACACACCATCTGCAGTTCAACCTCAAGGATAACCCTTATGTGATGCTTCATTCCCTGCTACCAACACAACTCCACACATATCACATGAGTCTACTATTCAACCAACCATTTCTCTGCCTTCACCTGAAATCCAACTAACCACCTCCATGCTTTCACCTAACACCTAACCAAACACATCTATCCTTGTCCATAACACAACTTCACAGCCACCACCCATACATTCAATGACCACTAGAGCCAAAAACAACATTCGAAAACCAATCAAGAAACTTAATCTCTCCACACAACCCTCTTACCCTTGTGATGTAGAACCAACCACTGTGACCCAAGCTCTCAAAAATCCAAAATGACGTCATGCCATGTCTAAAGAATATGATGCTCTTGTTCGAAATGGGACATGGGAGCTTGTCCCATCAGATTCTAGTCACAATATAGTTGGATGTAAGTGGATTTTTCGAACTAAACGTCACTCTGATGGTTTTGTTGATAGGCACAAAGCACGCTTGGTTGCGAAAGGCTTTCATCGGCGACCAGGAATTGACTATCATGACACTTTCAGTCCTGTGGTGAAGCCTACTACAGTCCGTTTAGTTCTTAGCCTTGCTGTGAGTCGTGGTTGGTCTCTACGAAAACTGGATGTAAACAATGCCTTTTTGCAAGGTCATCTCTTTGAAGCTATTTATATGTCCCAACCTCCAGGTTTTGTTGATTTAGATAATCCAACTCATGTTTGCAAGCTTCGGAAAGCAATTTATGGGCTTAAACAAGCTCCACGAGCATGGTACCACAAGCTTCACAAATTCCTTATTGCTTCGGGTTTTCACAATTCTCATGCCGATACATCTCTTTTTGTTCTAAACACTAGTGTTAACCTTCTCTATCTTCTGGTTTAAGTGGATGGCATCATTCTTACCGGTAATGATGATACTATGGTTCACAAGTTTATGCAGCTGCTTGCTCACCAATTTTCTCTACAAGATTTGGGGCACTTATCATATTTTCTTGGCATGGAAGTTATTCCGAATGATCATGGTATACTCCTTTCTCAACGACGTCACATTGTTGATCTTCTTACTCGTACAAAAATGATGGATGCTAAACCAATACATACTCCATTACCTACCAGTCGTCCCATTACATTGCATTCCGGTTCTTCCCTCAAGGATCTCATAGAGTATAGAACAATTGTTGTCAGCTTACAATACTTACTGATCACACGGCTAGACATTGCCTTTGTTGTTAACAAGCTTTCTCAATACATGCATCAACCGACTATAGAACATTGGATCCTTGTGAAATGTCTCCTGTGCTATCTATGTGGTTCCTCTAGTGATGGCATTCAGCTTTACCATGACTCCCCCCTTTCTTTACATGCCTTTGCTGATGCAGACCTGCTCTCTTTACATGCCTTTTCCGATTTTGACTGAGCTGGAAACAAGAATGATTTCACATCTACTAGTGCCTATGTTGTTTACATTGGTCGTAATCCTATCTCATGGAGTTCCAAGAAGCAAAGAACAGTTGCTGGATCTTCCACAGAGGCGAAATATAGGTCGGTAGCTGCCACAACTGCAGAGCTTAACTGGGTCAGTTCTCTCTTGACAGAACTGGGTGTTGTTCTCCCTTAATCCCCTGTGATTTATTGTGACAATATTAGGGCAACCAACTTGTGCTTAAACCCAGTTTTTCACTCCAGGATGAAGCATGTTGCCATTGATTTTCATTCTATTCGTGAGCAAGTTCAAAATGGCACTTTACGTGTTTCTCATGTTTCAAGTGATGATCAGCTTGCTGATGCCCTTACCAAACCTCTTCCCAAGTCTCGGTTTCTTTCACTTAAATCCAAGATTGGTCTCATCACACGACCCCAATCTTAAGGGGGCATATTAGAGATGTCTCCCGATTCCTTCTCATAAATTATTGTAACTGTTTTAGTTTGTTTAATTTTTGAATTTGTATTTTAAGTTACAGCTGTACACTTATATTTAGGAATACGTTTCCAATCTGTTACAATCTTTTGTATTTATATATGCTATTTTATAAGAAGCTCAGTGTGGCATATTCACTCTCCTCTGTTCCTCTGTTTCTCTCATTATTATAATTAGGACTAGTAATCTGCCACTTGAGCACAAATGTAGTTAAGAGAATGAATTAACTCTTCAAAGCTACAAATTTTCCTGTCTTTTTCACCGGTGTTAACGGCCGTCAACTTTGGGCTTTATCAATTGCATAATCCGAGTATGCAAGTACTTAGAGGTTAATCAAGATGTATGGAAAATAGATTTAAAGAGGAATTGAACTAATACACAATCAACACATTTCATCCTTCCCGTTGAAGTTGATCGATACTTTGCTGCCCGAACCGTCCTTGATCAGTCAACAAAACCTCCTTCACAGCAAAAAGTCGTCCATCACTGCAAGAAAATATATATATATATATATATATATATATATATATTTGATGAAAAGGGTC